>JAVQJG010177391.1:0-13478 GCA_036024015.1 Craterocephalus amniculus
TGGAGGAATATTGCCAAGTTTTTGTGGACTTTTTTGACCGGGCCCCGTTCAACATCACTTTATGGGAATTTCCTCAAAACGAAAAGCTCCCGATATCTCCGGCTACATGATGAACATCAAGAAAGTGTACCAGAGTGTTATTCAGCATGAGGGTGAGTACAAAATGAAGGCACATCATTCTGAGGGCGGAGTATTCCTTTAAGCATCACTGGTCATAAGTGGTTTTCTTTTATGTGATAACAGATGTTTTAGTAAATATTTTACATTTTCTCTCATACAAAAGAGATTTAAAAAGAACAAAACTCCTTCATGATGCTTTGAATTTAAGATAAAATTCTGTTTTTCCTAGGTGGTGGCTCTCCAGCATTGCTGCAGCTATACACCTTGCCTGCCAGAGTTGTCGATCCAGGATGATGCCCCTGTTTCTGGATTAGTAGAGGAAGAACAGGTGACTGTTGATACCTTTCTATAATGAAAAATGTAGACAGCATGACATTATCTAGTGACATACAGTATAAAGAAGTTGTGAGTGTATTGCACCACTCACCCCTGGAACTCTATTTGTTCATCATTTGTTTTTCCTGTTAGCATGAAAAACTCTTAATTTTTTGTTTTTTTAGGAGCAAACCTGCCCGTTGCAGCTTGCGTGTTTACACTTTTAAAATACACAAAGTTAATTATTATTGGCACAGCAGCTTAAGCTCTGTCCTTTATTTGAAAAGTATTTTTTGCATACATCTGCAGGGTTTTTGTTTGACTACTCATCACTGTCATTGTAACTAATGCATTATACACAAAATTAGTAAATCAAAAATGCATTTCAGCCTGGGAGCGCCCGCGGTGACAGCCAGAGGAGCAGAAGACACTGGCTGCAAAGCAACCAACCTTTACTGAGGATGTTTCTGAGCTACTGCAGCTTGCACGGCTCTCATGGTGGAGGACTGGCTTCTGTACGCATGGAGCTCATATTGCTGCTTCAGGAGTCTCACCAGGTGAATAAAACATGCACAGATGCACACTGAAGGCTACTGGAAGGCTGGGCATGACAGTTCTTCAGAAGCAGCTACGTCTCTCTGACATTTTATCAGTTCCCCCTAAAAATACAGATCTATTCACCTTGGCTTTGGTGGCGGTGAAAAAAGAATTACTTAAATATTTCTCATTCTCATTTATAATTGTGTTTTTTGATGACAGGATTTTCTCATACTACCACCGTTTTGTAGAAAATATATATTTATATACAATCACTAACATGAAGAAGAATAACTTGAAATATTTTATTTATATATAATAACATATGAAAACATTTTAAATAAACACTTATTATTAAAATTGTTGCTTATTGTATGAACATGAATGTCACAAGCAAGGAAACATTAGCATATTGTGATGCACTCAAAGGCAAAAAGATAATAACCGTTAGCTGCCTTCTCATACACACCAGTGAGCAGAGCTGTTTAATTTCCTGATGGCATTTTCTCTCTGAAAGGTAAGACACTGAGCAGATTAGCATCCAAGGACAAAGAATTTAAATAACTATGTAAAAAGCTTAATTTAATGCAACAAGATTCCCCCTGATAAACATAAACATTTAGGCCTAGTCACACACCAATTATCATCTGTGGGGTTTTTTAAAATCTTTTTCTTGAGAAAACAGGACATAATCTGTCAACCAAACAATGGGAAGGAGAATTCCTTAATCCGCCATTTTTTAATCCATTGCTTTGTTCTTTTAACATTTAATTCAGAACAAAACAAAACATTGTAAGTATCTAACAACTATACCTATAAAACCCCAATGAGAAGGTGTGAAGGGGATACTGTGTAACCTTTGGCCGCTAGGGGTCCTAAACCTGTAACTTCCCTGAAATTAAACTTTTGACCCGAATATTAAACTAATGTGAGTAATAATGGGTGATTTCTGGGGTCAATTCAGTGATTCACATATCAAGGCGCTCCAAGGGGGCAACCCTCTCCAGAAACCAGACATTGCAATGATCAGATCCGTCTCTCATGGGGTCATTAACCTGCAGTGCTTTGCTCTCCAGGTATAAAACACACATGTTTTTTTCCTTGAAAATTTGTCAAATCTGAACAATATGGAATGGAACTGGTTTGTGCTACCCTACGTGTCTCTGACCTTCACCAATTTTTTGAAGGAGTTTACATCTATGAGCCACTGAGATATAGCGAGTGCCCTGTCCGACAGCAAATCCAACAAAGACTTAAGTCCATGTCCATTTGTTTGGACATAAACCCAGCTGGGGTCTGATGTCCTCCTAAAATAGCAATTGAGAAACATGGGTTTACCGTTTTCCCTAGGATGGTAGACTTGATTCTGAAATATGACCGCCAAAAGCTCATGATTGTCATCTTTACACCTCCGACAATAAGTGGACAGGTTGTTCTGAGTTTCAAAGCCCCTGTGGGAGATTCTGCCTCAGGCTTACTATAGAAAAGTTGGGTAAACATTTTGGTGGTAAACAACTCAATGAGCCGATTAGGGACCTGGTCTCTTATGTGTTCCCTCAGTCATCGATCACTGGGGGTCCTTCCTTCTCTTCCTGTTTTGATTTCTGTTTTTAACAGCTTCCATAGTTGTGAAATTTCTTTTATTGTTGAAAAACAAATTCTTGTATTTTTCCTTTGTCCTATCTCCAAACAGCATGAAGAGTTCCTCCTAAGTAGGTTAGTGACAACTGAGTGTGTTTCATCAAGGATGATAAATAGAAGCCTGTGCTGTCCTTACACACACAGACTTGATGTTCAGGAATTAGTGCACTCCAAACTACACACCCCTCCTTTTGTCAGGGTTTTCATTTCCTTCTTTTTGTGCTTTTTAACTGTCAGTAACACATTCACTGAAAGAATCTTGTTAAGATCTTGTTGAAATTGTTTGACATATCCAGCAGTTGGCTCATCTTGTTTCCATTCATTCAGCTGAGTTTATTATAGCTAAGGAAAAGGATGCTATCTCAATGGTTCAAAGCAGCTCCTTTCAGTTCCCTCTTCTCTTTGTAAGTTGTCTTTTATACCGTCTAGGGAAGAAATGAGAAATTTGAGTGAATATTTTTACAGTAAGTCGCTTTTAGTGTGACATCTGGGTTTGTAAAATTGAAAGTTTGTATTTAATAATAATTTTCAGAAATGTCGGTAAATGTTCTAAAATGTGATTAAAAGATAGATCTTTTATTTCTCCTGCAGTTTAAATCTTAATATAACAGAAACAAGTGCAGAAAACATTATCTGGTTAACTTAATGCAGAAAGTATTGGTAAATTTAAAAGTTTGTGTTAAAAGCACAATCAAAAGAAGGAACACATCAGAATGTAGAATCTTTCCTTCAATGATACTTTCTGCAGGTGGTGGCTCTCCAGCATTGCTGCAGCTATACACCCCAGAATTTTTGGCACTGGCACATTTTTTGGTCTTTGACACTGATATTTCCCCACACTAAGAAGTTTTCATAGCCTTATACATTGTTAATGTTGATAAATTAAAGTTCTTTATACTTTTTTTTTTTTTTTACTCATTGATAGCTATCTTACTGAGTTTGGCACAGTTTGGTCCATCTCTGCCTAGAAAGAGTTTTGGTGAAGCCTTTTAAATCCCATCCTGACACCTCTTGCAGCCAAGAATCTTCCAGAATGTCACTTCCACATCTTCAGGACTTTCCTGCCTCCATTTGGTTTAAGCAAATGAAAAAATTACAGATTTGGTGTTATTGCATTTCACAGCATTTAAAAAATTTTCAGAGAATGAAGTTAATGAAGTATTACATGATTGTTGAGATTCTCATATTCAGTTTGATGCAGTTACACAGCAATGATCTGACATATTTTCCCCTCTGCACACAGGGCGACTCTATCAAGTCTACAATAACACAGAGTTCCCAGCCCACCTCTATCCCTCTCCTCATGGCTTGTACAGTCAATGTAAAGACGGTTGTGGCTAACCCCACCGTCTACCTGACCAACCTAACTCATGACATCTTGCAGACCATCAATGCCCTTGACTCTCCGCCGCATCCCGATGTTGTTAATAATGAGGTGAGCCAGTTTGTTTCTTCCTCCTCTCTATAGTCAGGTGTTTGCCCCTTTTTCTGTTTTATTTGCTTTTATTTTTGCTAGAATAGTCATTTTTGATTTTAACAAGCTGATTGAAGAAGGCTCCCGCACACTGTCCAACTTGCATGGATTTATTGTTGCAACGTTTCGGTCAACTAGACCTTCATCAGGTTTGCCTGATGAATAACCTTCATCAGTTTGCCTGATGAAGGTCTAGGTGACCGAAACGTTGCAACACTAAGTCCATGCAAGTTGGACAGTGTGCGGGAGCCTTCTTCAATCTGCCTGACTCTCTTCTCCTACGCACCTGTCATCGCATAGATGTGCGAAGTGTCTTCTGATTTTAACAAGCTGAAATACTGAGAAATGTTAGACCTTGTGTTATAATTTTTAAATTCCAGAGGAAACATTTCATGCTTCAAAAACAACTTCTTTATAAAAATATATTTTTCTGTATGTTTAAAGACCTATATTACAGTATAATGTCTTGATTTATGCTAAATTTGCTGCATTCAATGACATCTTTAGGTATTCATTATTCATTAATTTCCTGTAGAAGTGTGGCTGAACAACAGGGATGTTGTGTGAGGTGTAAGACTGGAATAATGAGTTCTGAAGGAGATAAGATTTCTCTTAAGTAAGGCTGTCGTAGTTAACGCATTAATAAGGCATTAATACAGAATCCGTTTGTTTATCTACTATGGATGTGAACTGAATTACCACCATATTGTCAAATTCCACCTGCAGCAGATTCAGGGAGCTTTCCTCCGCCTCTTAAGATAAACTGTGCTGCGAGGTTCCAGTGGGGACATCCTGATAATTATACATCAGCAACCTGATCTGGAAAAACTAAACTGTGCTAGAGCCGTGCAGGCCGTTTACTCCTGTTGATGATATGTGTTTTACAAAACCAAGTTGAGGCTGTCAAAAGTGAAATGAGTGAGAAGGAATATGTGTGAGAATAATAGGGGTTGTGTGCAAGAGGGGTTGTTAAATTTCCTCTGAGTACATTTACCAAGTAAGGTGCATTACTCTATAACTACAGGTCCATGACTGCTTACAGAGTCTTAAAAGCATAATAAAAATCCTGTTATAGAAACAAATAAAAAGAAGTCTCTGGTTAATTGCGAATAAATTCGGGACACTTCTAATAATTGCGTTTTAAATATTTTGAATGACTGACAGTCCTACAATGAATATGTTGATATATTTTTATATTTCAGATCTATGTGATGCACACCTTGGCCGCTTCCTTGTCTGCTTGTATATATCAGTGTCTCTGTGATGAACACATATACAGGTGAGTGTTGCAGTTTTTTCCTGATGCATTTCCTAAATATACTCAGTCATCATTTTATTTAGTCATCTGCATATTGGTCGCTAGCAAGTGTATGGATCATTTGACCCACTTTGAAGGATGGAATACAGTGAACAGTTCTGATGAAGGATTCATATTGTCCACAGTTTAGTCACAGTACAGGTGGCCTTTAGTAACAGTACAAAAACACAATCTGACATTCTCATTGCATGTATTAATGCATGCTAATTGAAAGGCTTGCATACAAATGTGACAGTGTGACTGCAAGGAACAGTGGTACTTCCACCTTTCATGTAACTTAAACTATAAACACAGGATAGCAATTTGAAACCGAGAAAAATGTCAAAAGAGTTGCTTTAATGCAACACTTGAGCTGATATCAAAGAAAAATGACTGAGGTATGTTCTTTTAGATTTTTTTTTCTCTTTCATAGGAACACTAAGATGAAATGGCTCACAGTGCTTCTGTCTGTCTGCATCATTAATTAATTACAGGATTAAAGCCCAGTACTGTTGTGGTGTTTTCTGTCTGATTAATCATAGGAGTGCAGCTCAGGAGAGGGAAGCATGGCCAGAACTGCTTTTCTCCCAATATCTTAGTTACCATAGTGATGGCTCTATCCATACAATTGACTGAACAAAGGCAGAGATCTCTGAAAAAAGATGCTGGGCGTGACAGGTTCTATTAGGCAGCTTCATTTTTTCATCATCTCAAACTATTTAAAAATGCTGCCTGGATAATGAGGAATATGTAGGGTTGCTTGAGACGTTTTTAGACCGTGGTAGATATCTGCAGAGCAGCTATATGTTTAAGAGTTTAAATTGTCATTGGTATCCAAACCTTTTCATTTTTAACTTGACATCAGTTATCTGATCTAGTTTGTATTTCAGCCAAAATTGGGGGGGGGTTTCATAATTTGTCAATTTGCTTGAGCATTTACAGTAGTTTTGGAGCTTGAGTATAAATAAAGGGAAAGGAATACAACTCCTGCTATACTAAAACTCATTATAATGTTAGGATAATACACAAGTACAATGCAAGACTACAGAAATAACCAAAATGCCTTTCAGAATCATCTTAGCATATGCTTTATGCTGCTTTTGCAAAGTGCAGCGGTTTGATTTAAGGCTCAGAAAAATAAATGCTGGAGGTTTAATATCCAAGAGTCTGACAGTCACTTGTCTGTTTTGATCACGTTGAATATAAATTATGAAAGCTGCAAGGATGCTGTTTGTCATTCTCATTGTAAATGCTTAATTAGATTTTGGTTCTTACAGATGGGAGCAACATTGTTTATTTAAGACTGCTGTACTATAACTTCCAATCACTTTGACAACAACACAATAGGGTTGAAACTTAGGATGGATACATGTGAGTGGGGTTCTTTTTTCTTTTTCTTTTTTATAAGCCATTTGGCATACAGCTGTGCTGCTTTCTAAGTTCCTGTCATGGTTCTGTCAGATTGCTTCATGGTGTACAGAATTGTTTGAACTAATGCATCTTCAAACTGTGACCTTAAGTCACAGTGATGCGACTCCAGAAATGGTAATTCTTCTCTCCTGTAAATAATGTCAAAATATGTGAGGTTGTTTTATTTCTTTCTATATTTTTTTTAGCTAAAATGTCAACACTCAGTATTTTGTCAGAGAAAATTTTCCAGCCTTGATATACTCACTGCAGTTAACTCCAAGTGATGTGATTAAAAGAATAATTGGTTTTGCATCCTTTTCATTCACTCTGCATTACACATTCACACATCACACAGTAGAGCCATCTATCACAAACCTTTGGGAGTTTCTAACTAAATTAGAAAGGCTATTTCTAATTTAACACTCTTTGTTATGTTAATTATGATATAAAGTCTCTTGGGGGCTAAAAATTTAGATTTTTTTTTACCCCTTTTCAGTAGTTAAGTGGAATAGTTTATATTTTCAACATTTGCTTCCCTTCAACAGTAATTTAACTTATTTTTCACATTGTTCAACTTGGTTAATTGGTAAATCAACCAACAGGTGTATCTTATATCAGTGTTTCTTCATCCTAGTCCTCAGGGACCTCTGCCTTTAACACCCCTAAATGATGGCTCATTGGCAGACTAGCAAATAACCTTAAGATCCTCAATCCTCTTGGTTTTATTTTACTTTATTTATTTATTAAATTTTTTTATTGAACAGTGAGTTTGTGCATACATAACATCAAGGATAGTACAAAGTGAGGGGCGTGATATGTAGTAGGTAGGTATGTCAGATAGTTAGGAAACATAAAGGAGAGATAACATTGGGTGGGATATTGTGGTGCTAGAAATATAAATGGTGGTAATTATTATCTATTAGGGATAGCCATTAATAGCAATAATAACAATAATAGTATAGTAATACAAATTAGGTTAATAATAATAGACATAGTAAAGAAGAAGAGGAGAAAAAGAAGAAATAAAGAATAAAATATAACAAAATAAAAAATAAAGGCAAGGTTATTCAGATAAGCATCACTATCGTCAACAACTGAGGTCATTATCTACAATAATGATAATAGTAATTATAATAATAGATAATAATAATAGTCACCGTCAAGGCGTCATCGCCGCTATCGTCACCCTTCATCTCCAGGTGCTCGAGAGTCCTCTTGGTTTTAGATGTCTCCTTCCCAGCTTTGGACACCCCTACACTAGAATGTACCCTTTTGTCACGTTTTCTGTGTTGTGTGCAGCTTTGGATGACATTTGTTGTGAGAGATGCCGTAGGAGCAGTGACTGCAGCTCCCTCTGAACGTTCTCAGACTTTTCGATTCTTTTTGATTTGGATGCAGTTGGAGCTTTTAAAGCTTAAAGGAGGACTTACTGAATGCTAGAACCTTAATGGACTCCCTGGTGGCACAAGCATCCCATACACTGTTTAAGAAAAAGACAAGAAATGTCCACGTTTTTTGGAGAGCATGTGTTAAAAAAAAAAAAGCAACTTGATCATCTTTGTAGCTAAACAGCACAGAAAGGGCAGATTAACCTGATGCAGCATGTTAGCATTTCATGTATTGACTGTGAAGCACAGCTTTACTGTGTGCTTCTTTCTAGAAACAACAAGGTTGAATTCCTAACAAGGTTAAATCATTTAAAAGAAGACTTTTATAAACTATATATTAACACCACCTCACCAGAAACTTCAGAATCTCTCTTTTCAGTCCACCTTTTCTTGTTGAATATAAATGCTGTTGTGTGTTTTCATCCCAATGCTGTTGGGTGTGTTTCTTTTTTCTGTTTCTCCCACAGCCACGCCAACCATTTCACAGGGACTGTATATCAGAGTGTTTTGCTGTCTCAGAAGCAGCCTCCCAAAGCTGTCAGCAAGGATGAATCTGTTCAGCCTAATACTTCTCCTGCTCAGTGGCCAGGTAAGTCAGTCAAAATAAACGTTGAGCTTGATTTAAAAGAGAGATTTTTCTCAAGGTCAGCAAATGATAGAAAAGAAGGGAACCCAGTATTTATTTTTCTGCCTTAGCAATTGTATAATTAAGTTTAACATTCATCTCTACGCACAATCGTTCTGCTGTCGGCATGAATAAAGAGTTTCATTTTAATGATGCCTGATTAGCTGCTTTTGGTTATTTTTTAATACTCCAAAGAGACTGGAGACAGATCCCTGTTAATGTAATAATACAGTAACAAGAATACACAGTAGAATCCTTACAAATACTTCAGAGGTATCTCCTATGTAACAGATGATTTAATTAAGTTTTGGAGCTGCTTCCTACATAAGTATACTGCTGGGGGGAAAGTGACATCTGTGATATACCTGTTACTGTTTAACACACGAAGCTCAGCTGGCAGCTTTAGGTCAACAGCTGGCATAAACTAATGCATTTAATTAAAAAGAAAGCTTTTTTAAATCAAGGAATGTGAGGTATTATTTGTTTCTGTTACAAATTGCATGAAGCTCAAGGCTGCAGTTCTCAGCCTTTTTACATGATAAATGTTCCTTTGATGGTAATTTCCCTCCGAAGCTTGAGAAAATGAGTGTGTTTTGGTGCTGAGAACGTGTGTGGCTTTTTCTAAGTCTGTACATTTTGCTCATGAAGAGCATCTTTACCCTGTATGATGTGCGATTTAGGCCCCTGCTCCTGTTTGCTGGGCTGATTGTAGAGCGGGCAGATCTCTGTGAGCTGTACAGATTTAATGAAAAACGTCTCCATCAGCTCTATAGCGCAGATTAGGTCTTTCAAGAAGGATTTCATTTCCTGCAGTTTAATAAAATGCAAAAGCGCTTTCCATACTGCAACAAGCAAACCTCAGTGTGATTATTGAGCCTCTTAGTCACAAAGGCAGTCGATGATCCTGTACATGAATTATGATTATCTATGTGGAAATCCCTTTTGACATTTTATGTGTGTGGTGATCAGGAACCAGCGAGCTCAGCCCTGCTTCCACCAGTAGGCCCAGGCTGATGCAGAACAGACTATAGAAATTTTTTGTATTTGTTTACATATACTGGGAATTTTTTGTTGTTTAAAGCCGCATGCCATGGAGAAAGAACAGAAACTTCTGGAAGTCCGCTTTTCTCCTCCACTATGACACTGTGCTGACTGTCGCCATCTTTCTCATATGCCACCTACTGGGTTATGGTACAGTCCTGTCCGGAGCCTGACCCCTTGGTGGAAACATTGCCATGAAGCCAACTTTTCTTTCCTTCACATTTTTGTACTAAATTAATTGATAAAAACACATTTTTAAACTTACTATTAACAGGAAAGTATTTTAGAAGTATTTTAGTCTTTCCATTGATATCATGGCAGATCAGGAGCCAATCAAAGTATTTCTTCCCCTTAAGACTTGTAAATGTATCAGATATTTGGGAACTGGGATGAAATTTGTAATCTGTGTCAGAAAATCTTCATTTTCTGTCGTGGTAGGCACATCTCACAAACGAGAAAATAAAGGACAACAATAATGACAAATATACTAAATAAGGAATATTATTGAGGTAACCTTTGCTATTTAAGGTTGTGATAGTAGTGAGAATAGATGGATTTCTGTAGATTTCTTTTTTTTTTTAATAGGGGGTTACTTTGTAGCAGTAGCCTGATAATAGTAGCTAGAAAGAACTATGCAGGTGGTGGATAGGGTCCATTGTGATGTTTGGAGTTTGTGTATTAGCTTAAACTATTTTTATCTGTGGGTGAAATCAAATTTTGTGCTCAGTTGTGTGCCTCAGCAGTAGGGACCATGCAGAGTCAGTAATTGCCCTAATGCTATAAATTCTTCCCCCACAATATATATTTTTTGTCCTATTATCTGGGCGGGTCTGACATACTGTGGCCAGTGTAAATTTAATATATCATTTCCTTTTCTGAGAAATAATACTAATTGGAACATGAAGTAAATCAGTAGTAGTGCTGTCTCAACTTTCCTGCTTCTGATGAACCAAGTAAAAGCATGATTGGCTGTGACATAAATAGGGGAACACTCACAAGACACACTAAACACAATATGTGTTACTTATATTTTGTTTTGTAAACAGAAAACGGCCAGGCTGATCAAAGACTGTCATTGTTGTCTCTAAATGAAATCCTTTTATTTTTTTCTGCGCAGAACTAAAAAATATTTTACATTCACTGCTGCAACTAAAGAAGAGCCAATTATTTTGTTCCCACTGTAGTTATCTTAATAATAGAAAATACCTCCTTCCATGGTTTTTATGTAGCAAGCAACTATTTATAATCATGATAAAGGTCATTTTGTTCTAAGGAAAGAAGCTGAACATCATAATTAAGGTGTAGATTATCCAGCCAGCCTTACATGATAGGAACTTAAAGTGTCTTAAGTGTCAGAGATGCAAGTCACTTCCAGTCAAAGCATATGTACTGTACAAGAATCAGGAGAAACAGGAGAGTTTGGCCTTTTAATCTGAGATGGAATGATTTAAATCCAAGTACATGATCACAAGACTTATGCTAATTCTTTGAGGAAAATTGTGATTCAGAATGAAGGATGAGGATCCTGCCTTAAACAGTTGTCACATATCATCCCTTGATGCCCAGTATTTTTGTACATCTTCTACAAATGGCAAGAGAAACTGACGTCCATCTTTGTTTTCTTTCTGCTCTCCAGGTATCGCCTCACTCATTCGTCTGCTGAGTTCAGCAGGTGAAGAGAGCCAGCCGGGCTTAGCCGTGCTGCTGTGTGAGATCCTCACTGCTGTTTTCCTCAGTCTGTTTGTTCACGGCATGGCGACCCACTCCAGCAACGAACTGTTTCGCATCGTTGCCCACCCGCTCAACGGCAAGCTTTGGGCAACAGTGTTTGGAGGAGGTGCTCGAATCCCCATCATAGAAAAACCCAGTACTCCTACAAGAACAACCCCACCAGGTGAGTGTTCAGCAACGTCTAGCTCTCTGTGTCAGAGTAAAGACAGCCCAGTAGTTCAATTGAATTCTAGTTGTGTGGTGTATTTCCTGTTCGATTGGTAAAAAATAATACTTTTTTCTTTTTTCGTCTCCCTAGACACACCAAGCGGATCGGACAAGAAGTCGAGACGATTCAGGCTTCTTTCATCACGCAGCGGATCCAAGGAAGAGTCTGGGATAGAACGGGAAGGCCCATCCAGTCCTAAGCATCTTGCTGTCGTTGATCAAGAAGCTACCTCCATCTTTAAAGAGCAATTTGTCCCTCCAGAACTCAGCATTTGGGATTACTTTATCGCAAAGGTAATCCATGATATTAATACCAGTCAACAAAGTCTCGTTTCGAATACACTTTATCTAATAAATGAGTAGACTGGCTTTTTGTTGGGACAGTTGTATTTATTAGAGGAGATCATGTAGAATAGATTTAGATTATTTTGAAATAAAAGTGTCTGACCTTGTCATCTTTATAACGTTCTTTTGCCTCTCAGCCTGTGCTGCCGCCTTCAGAAAGCAGAATTGACTATGACTCTGAGGAGAGCCACAGCAGCCAAGATGAGGATGATGAAGATGATGATTGTGATGATGTGTTTGACCAGAGCTCTCCGCAGAGAGAACATTCAAACCACAACTCATACAGGTAATGACATGGGGTTAAATGGATGCTACTGCTTATGGTGACTCATCTTCATCTCAGTAAAGATGCTTTGATTAAACCTTGAAGTGTTTACAGTTGCTTTTGTCCTTCCCGTGACTCGTATTAATCTGCACTGTGTTGAAAATCTGCTTCAATTTGTGTCTCAGTGCAACCTAATGTCCTCCGTTTTCTTTTTATTTATTTTTTATTTTTTGAGGGCACCTTTTGAAAGTAATTTAGTTTGTAATTACTTATTTTCCTTCAAGCTGGTGTTTGATGCGCCTGGCCATGGTTCAGCTGGTGTTGGTCAACCTAAAGTCATTCTACCCAATGGCAGGATATGATCTATTAGGTAAACATTAAAAATGCAACACACCGCCCGCTCTATTCCTCACAGCCTGTCAGTGCTAATTGTATCGATTCCTTGTTTTGTGGGTGTCTGCTTGCTCTCAACGCAGATTTGCCCGTGGCGTCGCCTCTGTGTCACGCTGTGCTGAAGACGCTGCAGCGCTGGGAGCAGGTGCTGCAGAAAAGGCTGGAGATCTTCGGGGGTCCTCCGTCCAAGTACATCTCCACTCACCTCCAGGATGAAAGCGCCACTCCTGGCCCCGCTCTGCTCAGACACAAAGCCCTATTCGAACCATCCAACACCCCATTCAGGTACAGTACTGCCATGATATAAGTGATGTTTTTACATAGGCATCACTGATGTTTGGCAGAATTACCAAAGATTTATAAGAAACAGCAGTCCTTAAGGAAACTAGCTGTTGTGAAATAATATTAATACTTTTTATTATTCCATCTCTTTATTATGTTTATTTACTTTACCGCTAGTCCTGCTTTGCATTCCTGCACGTTTCATTTACAGCAGGAGTTGCATTCCTGCCAGGGTTGTCTGCAGTTCATTCCAGCAAGAGTTAATCCTGTTTAGCAGGAGGGCTGAACGCAGGTGGAGGAAAACAAAACTTCAGATTCACTATGAGCTGTACAAACAAAGCCTGCATAACTATAACAATGAGCTGAGTAAGGCCAGAGAGCAGCATTTATCTGAACTGATTAACAAG
>JAVQJG010177403.1:0-23045 GCA_036024015.1 Craterocephalus amniculus
TGTTTTTTTAACCATTTTTTTTAAAAATTTAAAAATTTAACATTTAAAATATAAACAGCAATTATCATAACCCCCCCCCCCCCCCCCCCCACAACAATGCACATCACATGAGCATCTGCTTTTAGAATTAATTGAGCAGCGATTATATTTGAACTTGCTGAAAATGAAGTGGACCATCATTTTGCTGCTGTAATGCCCGACAAGACCAGTTTTAAAATTTTTAAAAATCTGTTTTTCAAACACAAAAAAAAAGGATTTAAAAATTGTAATCTTTATGTGCGTTGATTTTCTTTTATTTGTATGTTCAAAACTGGACATTTTAGACTGCAAGTCAGCATGGAAAACCTATTAAATTAAAGCTCTTTTTCTGTTTCATGCAGATAAAGCTTGAAGCGTGGCCAGGTTTCTGTCTCGTAACTGCAGGGTCACCTGATGAAATTACCTGTCAGCGGTTCTCACAAGTCGCCAATAATAACTCCCCACTGAGAAAGTCAGAAGCTGGATTCGCGTTGGACATTTTTCTGTATGAACAGCATCCGACGTTGGATATACTTTGTAGAACGCCTGTCACAAACACCACGAAGTATGCAGACTTTGTGGTTCCCTGAAAACGTAACATAGCAACACATCTTTCTGCCTGGGCTCATTATGAGCTCTGTTGTGAAATCGTTCCCTTTCAGATTTCATCTTAAATACCTGACACATTGTAGAAAATTTACCTGCGAACTGTTAGTTTCTGACATAATTCATCATTTTCTCCCATCATCACACTCAGCGTGCTGCTCTCTTTACTGAGGACTTTTACCTCCGCACTCACATTTATTTTTAAATTTAAAAAAAAGGATTAAAACTCTGATTTGCAGATTCTTTCAGTGATTCAACAGCCATGTTGCCCACACAGACAGACATTGTGTTAAATCCCTTTTCGTGCAGGCTCATCACCGTAAGTTTGGAGAGATAAAAAATATCTGGAATTAACAAAAAGCAGTGAAAGAAAAATCTGAATTAAGCAGAAATGCTGCGATGGAAACGATAAAAGCAGCTGAAGTAGCTCCTGAGCACACAGCAGTAGATGATTTGTCCATCTGTTGGAGTAAAACTGGATTTCTGGTCAAAAGGATCACAGCATCAAAATGAAGGGATGCTTTACTGTAGAACCCATTTTCCTGAATTATTTAATTGTATTTAAAACTTCTATCATTACATGGACTCATGTTTATTTAATGTTTTTATTAAGGCTGTGTCAGAGGAAATCTTTTTGCATATAAATTGCTTTGAAATCAGCCATCTCCCAGCTATCCTACCACATCTTTATCATCAGTCTGTGTTGTGTTTGTATGTAGGACACCGCTGCTCTCTGAAGGTAATGCAGACATACAGTAAACACAATTAACTAAATGTAGGAGATGAAAGCTAGTGTTTGTCTTGGATATTTAAAGTCTAAACCCCCCACAGGACCCAGAGGACACGCTTGAGAGGGAACGTGAGCCAGGCTGTAATTCAGCCGGAGCTCACCAGTAATTTGACACTGCAAGGTTTGTTTCACCTTCAGGATTAAAGTAATCTCCACTCCAGCTTGGCCTAAAACCCTAAAAACGATGCCCATCAGCTGACTTCACGAGTGAAGGTCAGCAGTTGAGAAAGTGCTGCTGCATGAAGCTGAGAGCCGTCCAGGATTCAGGATTACGGCTGAATGAATGAGGAGAATACAGAGTTATGCCTGCTTTACGCATCGCTTAATTAGTAGTTAGTAGCAAAAAATTCAGATTTGTGAGATAAAAGCTGCACGCCGAGATGCTCCACTTGACATCTGTGACGTGTTGGGCCATTATTTTCATTCAAGGTCTCATGTACTTCAAACCACAAGTTGTTGAAAAGCAGACAATGCTGAATGTTCTTCTTCAATGATGTTGATGATGTTCAGAAAATTAGACGACAGAAAATTAGGACCTGACATAACTCAGTGAGTGGGTGGAAGAACGGCTCTGTCACGTTTCTCATTGCCTTCATATAACGTTGTGTATGACTTGTTCCCATCATCACCAGTCAAGGCTTTGCTTTCTTTGATTCCAGCAAACACAACAAAGTGAAATGATGCAGTGAACATGGTAAATGTGGATGGATAAAGAATCAGCTCCCAGTGGAAAAAACTCTCTTAGAATTGATGAGTTTCCCAAGGATTCAGCGTAGTTCCACTCAGTCTCTTTCTCTGACGTTTTCTCACACCAGTGTCCTTATAACTCATCTTTTCTGTAAAATTTGTCCAAAAACTTAATTTGTATGTAAAAATATATTTGAAAAATGAATTTTAAATAGGCCCAACTTTATTACCGTTAACCATATAATACTTTACTGCAATAATTTGAACAGATCACATAGTAAATATAAGTATAATATAAGTTTTTTTGGATCAAATATATTTTTTTACATTTTCTCTTTTTCCCCATAAGCAGTACCACCAATTATGATAAATACGTTGTACATAACCCCACCCCGACCTTAATACTCTGATAAAGGCAAATAATGATAATTTGAGAAAACATATCATTAAATAAGGATATCAGCAAAAGGGTAAACCTTAAATGCTTCTTCTAAGTTTAGTATTAGTTTGATCTGCTGCCATGTACTAAAAAAGATGGTAAAAAAAGGTTTTTACCACTGTGAATTATTTTGTGTGTGTGTGGTGATTTCCAGCCAATAATATTAATTTTCCACATTGCGATGCATTTATTACACATAGATTATTTAGAATAAGTATTTTAGGGTTTCCTTGGATATTTTGTGCTGCTAGTCCCGTTTTTTCTGAGAGCATAATGTATAAAAAGACCTACTGTATCTAGGACCTTCATTCGATAAGCAAACATTATGTTTTACACTTTGTTAAATGGCCAAATAAAGAATTCAGATAAAAGGAAATATTTTCTCCCCATTTTTTCTTGGGTTAAGCTTTAAACGGTTAAACATCCCTCCTAGCTACTGCTATCACTAAGCTAACTTCCTCTTATAGCCTTTTTGTAGATTTTTATTCCGCTCACTCCCTACGAGCGGCTAAGCAGCCGTCCAGTTCAGCCCTACAGTAAAGGATCGGAAACGACTATCTCTGGATTTATATGGTAACGTTTTAACATTGTAGGTAAGCCAAACAAGAAAACACAGAAAAACATTCCATGGGCCCTTTAATAAAAAAAAAATATTTCTGAAGCTGACTGCATTAACATTATTCCAGTGAGAAACACAAACATCTGAATATTTAGTCGAGCTGAAGTGAAAACAGGTTTTTGATGATATTGGTATTTTAATACATGCTGAAATTTATGACTGCCTTTCTCCTTACTGCTTCTTATCAGATATTTTATCTGTATGTTCCTTGGTAAGGAAACCAGAGGAGGTTTAAAATATGACGCCAGAGCTTTATTTGCTTCATGTTTGATGATTGAATCATTTTCTAGAAGAATGACGGTTTATTTTAAATCATGTTTGTCTCCAAAGCTGTAACGATTAAAAACTTTAAGCTTTATCTTATGATTGTTATAACGGCCAAATATGGAGAGTAAATTCTCCTGCTGTAGTTCTAAATCAGCCCATTGTGAGTTAGCTGAGTGTTAAATCAAAAACTTTGCTACTTATTTTAACATCAACACCACAGCATTTATAACTCCTTAATTTGTACGACACAAAAGATGTATTTGTGACTGTACTGGAACAACAAAAACCGTCCCTCATGCAAAGACCGCATCCTGCATTTCCAACACCTGATTCAGTTTAATGAGCCGCTGTGATAGGATATTGGATCCAGCCCTGCTCTCAATGTAAAACATAAAAAACTGTCTCAATCGCCATGAATAAGGAGGATCAATTGCTGTTGTAACAAAACACCTACATCCCCAGAATCAGCTCATCTGGCCAAGATCAAACTAAATTCAGATTTTTAATCCTTCAAACGAGGAAGACTTTTAACATTTGACAAACTGACAGCTGTCTTATGTTTTCATTTGTGAGTAATCTTTCTCACTGTTGACTGATGGGCTCCAAATAGCTGGGAAATGACCTTTAACCCTTTCCAGACTAATGTGTAGTAGTAGTTGCTTCTCAAAGGTCACTGCTGATGTCTTTCCCTCCCCGGCATCGTGTTTACACACCATGTTAAAGACCAGCAAACCCCTGAAATCTGATTGGCTGATGATTACTACTTTATTCCCATGAAATCCTGTATTTTGACTTTGTTTTAGATGAATAATAATGACACACAGTGATGTGTAATGTGTCGTTCAGTGGATGTTGTACTTGTCTCGGTGTGAACTGAAAGAGGGCGTATATCCTTCCTCACATGACTCTTCTGGCATCTTGTGGCTCGTTTTGCTGTCATCGCTGCTCAGATCCAGTTTGGCCACGTTCGGTTTCACCCGGACAAACATGTGACATCACAATCACGGTATCTCATAAATACGGTCGTATATTACAGCCTGCCGGTTATGTAAGCTGACCGTTAAAAAAAACATTCCTGGGACAAAATGTCGCGACTCTGTCTCACCGTGAAGACACATGAAATATGTTGATGGGATTTTCACAGGAAGCGCTTTTTTCAGCTTTTACGACTGAGACGGTGGATAGTTTTAAAGGTGCTGAAATGTATTGCTGCAGTTTAAGAGCGCTTGACATGCGTGAACCAAAATAGTCCCCAAGGAATGTGGAGATACAGGCTGAACAGGCTGTAGCTAATTTGTTTCCACTCCATTTGCTTCTTTATCAACTGGTTTGCTGCCACTAACAGATGAGGTTTCCGTGTGATCACATCAAGCTTTTTACACAAACCCTGTGACATTAGAGGTACAAATACAAACGTGGGGGTGCCATCCGGTCGGAGAATGTCTTGGACCAGTTACAGAGACTAAGTTAAAGGGATATCTGCTCTTAAGAGATCAGCTTGTACAACCGTTGGGCCACATGGTGCCACGCAGGCTGCAGAGAAGCTGCAGAGAAGCTGCACAGTTCACGGCTGTTAATTCAGGCTGGACCCAGAATTCACGCTCTGCTTTGGCCTGAAGTCACGGAGAGACTCTTTTGTCATAGTTTAAACATGTTTATGGTGTTTTGTGTTCATCAGCAGCAAAAAAAGAAGCTGTGAAAA
Source organism: Craterocephalus amniculus (assembly GCA_036024015.1). Taxonomy (NCBI): domain Eukaryota; kingdom Metazoa; phylum Chordata; class Actinopteri; order Atheriniformes; family Atherinidae; genus Craterocephalus; species Craterocephalus amniculus. The sequence goes on from JAVQJG010177403.1 coordinate 5,129, forward strand.
ATAGAAAAAGGGAGTTCAGATTTTAAAAACATGCAAAATATGAGCTGAAAAAAAGGCTTGCTGGCGTCGGCTCGGCTTTTTATTTCTGTTCCCCTCGTCCCAGTCGCATGCCTTTCCACTCCGTCTTTCAGATACAAAATTTAACATTTGAGGGGGAATTAGAAAGCCAGATTTTAGGTATCTGAAAAATGTTCTCTACAGAAGGATTCGGAAGGATTCTCACAGTATTCCAGCACATGTTTGTGGAAAATAGCACACAATAAAGGAAAAAGATGGAAGAAAAACTCCATTGTCTGATTACGGTGAAAGAGACAAATGTTTTTCTTTAATATATAAGGATACCAAAATTTAAATCTCTTAGTTAGCAGATAATGATTTAACAAATATTTATTATTGTTGTATTATTGTTTTGTTTTTTTATATTATTAAAGTATATCATGGGGCTCATTTTAGAGCACATAATATGTTGTTGTAGATATACCTAAATATGTCTAATGTATGACAAGAACTTTTCTCGTCATGTTTGATTTGTTTTCTATTAGTGTTAAACATTTTGATTTTAAAGCAGTTGTGTTCATGGCTCAACTTTAAATCCAGTGGCAGAGCCTGGATGAGGAACATCAGGCGAACCAAATCGTGTATGTTTCACTGCAGTGCTGCCAGAAAAGGATAATGTGACAGAGACTATTAATAAAATGAAAGCCAGATTTATTCCTGTAGTTTATTTGCACAACTGATGAATGCAGCAGAAGCAGACGAAGGCAGAGGTGGAGAGATTAGTATATTTGCTTTGATAAGAGCTGGATGAATTATTTAAGTGTGAAGAAACTGAGCTTCGGCACTTCATTCATCATCTCTTCTCAACGGAAGCTTTGGACCGTCCTTTATAAAACCGGAGACTTCCTAATTCCTGTAACTGCAACACTCATCAATATTTGTTGGAGTTGTATTTTAAACCATGACAGCAGGTTGTTCAACTTTTGTTGTTTTTGTTGTCCCTTTTTCAAGACTTACGTTTGCAAACCTTCATGATGATGAAGGCTGTTTTCACCATGTTTGTTCGGATGAAATAGCGTAATAAAAAGTGTCTGGTGCAGTTTTTATCCTCCTCATGTGGAACAGCTATACTCAGAGCACTTGCAGACCTACGTTATATTGTTTTTTTTGAAAGCCCGTTATACCAGAACCAGATTTTCCATGAGCTACTTTTATTTGATTATTTTCATTGTTTTTAATTTTAAGATGAAAGCCTTTACTGTCATTTTTGTCTTGACATGCATTTGAAACATGAGGTTTAACATGAAGTAGATGGACAATAATTCAGCTGCAAATAATTTAGGACACTCATAATCCCTATTTTATTCCTAAAAGAGAATAAACAGCATATCAGATTATAAAACTGTGACATTTCACTTTTTCATGGAAAATATGTGCTTGTTTTTAATTTGATGGCAACTCATCTGTAAAAAGTTGGAACAACAAAAATAGATGAAAAAATAATTGTTCCAATTAGAAAACCCGGAGGATTATTTGACAACTAATTAGGTTGATTAGAAACAGATCTGTGCCCTGGCTGGGTGTAACAGGAGCGTCTCAGTGTCTGGGATGGGAAAATGGACACAGACTCCGATGTGACACAAATTTATGAACCAGTTGCAGGAAAAAATCTTCCAGCAAAGACTTTAAAGATCCAAACATCTACAGAATCACAAACAGCAAGCCTTTGTCTTGTCAGACTGTAGATAAAAGAGTTTTTTACATATGAGTTGCAATTTATGAATTATTCACATTTTTCTTCAATTGCTGTAACCATTGGCATTTTACATTAAAACTATAAGGGCTTTAAAACACTAAAATAACACCAGAAATTTGTAACTCAGCCTGAATATGTTTCATTCAAGTGTGATTAAAACACTGAATTGTCTCAGAGAAACTCAATAATATCAGATTACACTGTATTTATGCATTTATGTGCAGGTTTATATTGAATGTGACATCACACTGTTATTCCATCTTATTTTAAGCTTTTCTTGTTGCAGTAACACAGATCTTAAATGACATCCACAGCGTATTCTGTGCCCATACAGAAGCTGTCATCTAGCTTTAATAGCAGTAAAGTCAACGAACTGAAAAATAAACATGGTTTCAGGGATGATGACAGCGAAGTTTATCTGGGTCAGAGATGGAGCAGAAAGTGGTATCAAGGCTGTAATAAGTGGCTTCAGGTGAACATGGGCAGGTCGGCGAGTCTTGAGTGGGCTCTTAAAAGCCTGAGTGGATGTAGCTGCCAGCCTCCGATCCAGAGGGAGTTTATTCCAGAGTTCAGCTCCCTGAATGCAGAAATCATCTTCCCGCTGCTCTGAGTCGTTGCCTTAAGGAAGAAGCTGAAGATCTGCAGCATATTTTAGCAACAGATCAACTCAGACACAAAGATTTAAAGGCCATAAAAATGATCTTAAAATTTTGATTTGGAAAGTTTGAGCGCGCAGTCAGAGTGATGGGAATTCTTGTCTCTGATCCAGCTGCAGACAACATGACTTGGAGTCAAAACAAATAATAAAAAACCTGCTAAGAAGCGTGTCCTCATTCCGACCTATTTACATGTGACATCCAAATTAGCCGCCGCAGATTGGTTACAGCGGGATGTTTGTGTCGGATAAACGGGTTTTGTGTCAGCAGAGGTAAATCTGCCATGCATTGTCTCCGCTCTGAACATGTCCGTGTCCTGAATAGCAGCACTTCCATGAATCAGGACAGCAGGCCGGCGCTCCAAAATTAGGTCTGTACAAATCCTGGACTTAAGTTGTTCAGCCAGACAGAAGGAGCAGCACGTCTCTGTTTTTTAATTGATCAATCTGATCCCATTGGAAAATCTAAATAAAAGGTAAATAAAAGGCTGACAGGTTAACCCCTTCACACCCAGTGTCTATGAAAAGATCCACAATCCTGGACAGATCTCAAGGAATAAAAGGAAATCTATAGCTGCAGATCAGAACTCTCCTAATGACACTTTAGTGGCATCATTCTGCTGGAAGCAGCATCAGAAGATGCTCCTCTGGCTCAGAGAGGATGGAGACGGTCAGCAGCAGCATCAGGTGCTGGTCTGAGCAACGATGGATCCAGCAGGTTCTGATCCCAGCATTTGGACGTGGACTCATCAGACCCGTTGGTCCAGTTCTGCTGAGTCTGTGTTTCCTGTTATTAACTGACAGGAGGGGCCTGATTGGATCTCCTGCTCCTGGAGCTGCTTCAAGGTTATTTGTCTTCATGTTGTCTTTCAACCATCTGCAACCAGGAGCCATGAAATTATTCATCAATGAGAAAAATGTGATCAAGAAATAGTTTTCATCATGAGCTCCCTGGTTTCTCTGTCCTCCTTCCGATTGTCTGTGTTGCTTGGAACCATTAATTTCAACACAATATGTTGAATTCAATGCAGTATAATGTTATTCAGTTCAATATAACTGGCCACAGGTTTTTCATGTGGTAAGTTCTTATTGTCCTTACAGTTAATTGATTTTAAATCTTCCATCTGGATATGATGACAGGACTTCTCGATGCTTTGGACATCAGTCAGTAAATCCATTAGAGGGTTGGTAGCTGAGTATCATACATTTTATACTCCTACTGACGCCTCTGTTTATTGCATTTGAGCATGAAAATGTGTGCCATGTACATGTCGGTAATGAGACAAATCTAGTTACAGTTTGAGAATGGCTCCTGTAATGCATCTGCATCAACAAGCTAATTAGCCACTCCTGTATTTATTTACATCCAGAGCGCTCGCATTATAAAATTGCAACCTGCCTTGCATGCAGGTGGGTGTGGATCAGCTGCTCCACTTGTGTTTATCCAAGGTGATTTCATCCCCGGGAGAAAAACATTAGCATACTGTGTTCTAGCAGCACTAGCTTATGCTAACAGGTAGCTTTCCAGCCTTTTTGCCAATAAGTGCATGACTTCATCTCAGCAGTGCAATTGCTTTTTCTTTTCCCACATTATTGCTGTTTGTTCCTGGTTGCTTAACCACTGCTTTGTCCGTGGATTCTAGCTCTGCAAGCCCATTGTAGGTGAAGTTTGCCTCGAACTGATTACCTTCCTGCATGTCTGCATCATGTATAGAAAAGGCTCATCAGAGGGACTGAAATTGATGATAGACTTCATTAAGACAGAAAAGGATACAGGAAGATTGAGGGCCAAATGAAATCTTGTGGAAACAGAGCTGCTGTAATCAGAAGGTTTACAATGAGCCGCACCACCTCTAATAAGGGCTCCGGCTACCATCCAGCTCAGGAACATCAGGCACACAAAAGCTTCAGACTTTCCACTGTGGTTATCTCTGAAAATCAAAGCTTCTTTGGCATTTTGGAGAGAGCAAACACAACATTTATTTATTTATTTTTCTTTTCATTGTACATAGGCTACCATTTTACTTTTTTCACCTTAATGTCTTTCCTTAATTTGTGCCTGAGCTGCTGTAACAGTGGAACTTCTTATCTTATCGTATCGTAGGGAAAAAAATAAAACGCTTTGCTCCTTCTTTGGTATAAAATTGCAATATCAACCTTTGCTGCTGAGAACTCGTTCAGAAGAGGGGAAACATTTGTTTGACTAATGCCGGATATGAATCTGGCCAGAAGCCCTGCAGTGAATGCCTGACCCAGACAGCGAAGCACGGAGGTGGAAGGATGTTTATATGCTGCTAATCATGTTTTTATCTCTTCTTCAATGGCCTCCAGTCAAATTTCATATTGATTTTTACATTTTAATCTTGAATCTCTGGGCGTTGCATGGTCAGGTACATTGCTGCCTTACTGTGGCGCTACTCCTCAGGGCGCATCCTTCAGTCTGCAGGCCAGAAACCCTGAAGGTCCCAGAGACCCAGTATAAAATCCAGGAGGTCTTTCCAGAAGTAGACTTTGGAACGACTCCCCCATCCCTTCATCTGGTTGACTCTGTGGAATCTTAAAAAGCAGATGAAGACTTTTTTTTTATCTAGGAAAGCTTTTGTTTGATTTGGTTGGTTCCTGTTATTCATTTTATGCTGCTGTTGAATTCTTGAAACAATTTCATCTGTATCACTTTGTGATTTCTATCTGTGAAAAGTGCTCTGTAAATAAAATTTTACTTATTAAATAGAAAAGCTGTAAATGAAGAAAATAGTTGTGAAATATTTGTGGGTAAATTGGTTGGTAAAATGACTCAGTCGGTGGAAAACTGGAAGAAGAGGGATATTTCTCAATGATGATAATAATAAAATAATCAGAAACAATAAAACTTAAAAAAATAAATGACAAGACGAACACAAACAGATTCCACAAGCTACGGGAGGCTGTGCTGGCTTGAGATGGCCATGGTCTGACTGGAAAAGGAATTACTGTATTAAAGTGCTTTTCTTCATTTTTAGGTCATTTAAAAAAAAAAAAAGCCTGTTTTTGCTTCGTGGCGCGATCAGATCACGGTTTATTTGTTGCCACCGGACATTTGAGGAAGCTCCTAATGATGTCAGCCATCCTGTAGATTCCTTTTGTGTTTTAGCAGGACTGACGTGTTTGACTTGATTGCAGAAGCGCCTGATGCCTGTACGTGCTCTATGATATCACAGCCCTGCAGCCGTTTGGCCGACATGTCGCGCCATGGCACGCCACTCAGCTCCACGTTCAGACCATAGCGTCAGAAACATGAAAGCACGGATCCATGGTGCCTCGGATCCATGGTTCACACTGCTGGTGGGGGGGGGCGTAGTTTCTTGGCACATTTTGTACCAATGCAGCATAAACACCATCACCGTTTCCAATAAAGTGTCCATGGAGTGAAGCTGAATTCACTGCTCATGTCCTCTGATGGCTGTTTAATGAAGAGACTGTTGTTATCAAACCAGGATTTCATTGGAGCAGAGCAACAGTCTGTTGACACAAACTCAACGTGCTGATTTACAGTCACAATTTCATGACTTGTTTTGGTCTAAAAAAAGAAACAGAAAAATCTGTGAATGGGAGCAGCTCCGCTGGGAATTCAGTTGTTTTAATACACCGCTACGCTCCATGCGAAAAGATGGATCTTTGTGCAGAGAACCTGGGCTTATCCGAGTCTCGCTGATTGTGTTCATGCTGCAGTAAATCAGCCATTAAATGCATCATCTGTCGGTCCGTTTATCAAAGCTTCAGTGTTGCAAGATTTCATTCAGAAAACCACGTTTACACACATTTTAAAACGCATTTGGTTGAACTAACGCAGCAATAACAAGACAGCTCCTCTCCTCCACATAATGAATCACAATAACGTGTAGACATGGAAATGAATGCACCATGGGAAATAAGTGGAGGGGACAAAAAGAGACACCCTATAGATAAGTTTGGTTCAAATTTAAACACCTTTTAAAATAATGGTGAGATCAATATTAAATCAGTTTGGGGAAATAGACAGAGGGAGAATGGTCATGAGATGAACAACGAAAAACAAATGCAGGAATAAAGAATAAGTATTGAGGACATAAGAGGATTTCTGAGATTTCTCTAGATCTTAATGCAATATTGTGCCCACAGTTCTTCCCAAGTTTATCCCTTATAGCGAGATGAAAAGTGCTAAACAGAATAAGTCTGATTGATCTGAGCCGCTGTTGTTGCACACGCGTGTTCGTGCACGAGCGTCTCTGAGATTAAGCATAGTTTCCTTCACTCAATAAACAATATTCTTACGAAAGACTCCCCAAAGAGGCAGAGACGAGAGTCCTCAACAATCTGTTTTATCCAGTTTTCATATTTATGAGCTTTTTGAGCAGCTTTCACTTTTGGTTTTGGCTGTTGGTTGTTTTCTGATTAAAAGGGACACCCTGAGGTTGTATTGTATATTACCCTGTAAAAAGATGATGATGTCTGAAAACTAATAACACAAAATTGGAAAAACGGCCATTTTAAACTTGTCTGGATTCCAGAAAGAATCAATGTTTAGTCAAGATGAAGTTTTTTACTGTAACGGATTTATTTTGATTTAATGAAAGTAGAGAAAAGCTAATTAATGGCAGAAATGCTGAGTAAATCGCATCTGATTTGTGCTGCTTATTGATACATTCAGACCTGAGCTAAGCTTCTAATTCTGCATCATTTCTTCTGGAGGCAGAAACTGGAAAATCTCGTCTAATGAGTGACATAAAAAGACCAAAAAGGCCAAATGTGTTTGTTAACCTTCCTCCTGAGATTTGCCTGAAAAAAAGGCCTAATTGGAGCGATCAACACATGCAAATCATTACAGCTCTTCCACATATCTGGAGCTCCATCAGTCCATTAGGGCCTGTTGTCAAACAGATGCAGGCGGAGGCTGACAGACATCCAGGGGGCGTTGTCCAGACTGCTCAGCTGTGACAGGTGCCCGTGGCGCTGCAGGCCCGTTCGTGACTCAGCCTGGAACAGCTATCTTTGTTGTCCCGCGTCTCGCCCACCCCCCGCCCCCCTCCCAGGAACTCCTGCACCATTTGTTGCCAAGCTTGACTTTCCCTTAATGGTCCCCGGAGGGAAGCTGGTAGCTTTTCTTGTGTGCTGGGAAGTGTTGGAGCGGCTCGGCTTTGTTTATGTGGATGCCCATTTCACTGAGTAGCTGCGAGTTGTCGGGGCGTTGCGCCAATCAGGATGAAGGGGAGGAGGAGGAGGGGTAGTTTTATTTAGAGAAGTGCTGGCGGTCAGCGGGGTGGCAGAGCCCTCGGCCCGGCTCGGCCTCCTGCTCACTCACAGGGAATGCTCTGCGTGGTTTGTGTAGAGCGAGCTGGAGCTGCAGAGCATCTGTTGAATGGTAATTCATGAAAGCATGAAGATGTGTCGCGTTGAAGACAGGAGAGATGTGAAGTGCGGGGTTGTGTGCGTTCCTGCCGTTTCCCCCCCACACGATCCTAAAATCAGCCAGATATGGAAAGTAGATTGTTCTTCTCTCTTCAAGCGTTGTTTCATAGCAGCTCTCTGCAGACGCTTGAGGTGCGTCGCTGTGCAGAAACAAATAATCGTGAGCCAGAAAACACAGCCAGCGTGCAATCTGCCATCATTTCCTTCCACAATAGACGGCCTGCGACTTTCCATCCTGGATGAGTCGGGTGTGTTTGGCTTGTGATGGTTTTTCCATAAGCAGCGTTTTGCCTCAGAAAACGATACGCTCCGTTGTTTCAGAGCGGAGGTGTTTGAGAACGATTCGTCTGCTCTGCGCTCAGAAACACTCTGACGTTGAGATTTATGAGATGTTAGCGTAATGTTTTGTGGAAGAGAGTCAGGTCCATTATGCTGCTCACAAAAATATACAATTTATATGATGTCAGAATGCACCTTACATGCTTTATAACCTTTATTTGTGAACTTAATTTCACCATCTTTATGCTTTGGAACTCACACATGCAAATGTTATTTAATTAAGTACTTATTATACAACATTCTCTTCCCAACAAGATAAATTACCACAAAATAAAACCTTCACTGAAGGTTCAAAGACAACCTGTTTCTCAAGGCTCCTCCATCCTCCACGAGAAGCCAGAACTTTGTTCCTGAGCTTCGACAGCAAAATGGCGTCATCTTGTTCTCTGCGGACGTGACTGAGGACAGGCCGTGCATCGGGCTGGCCCAACGTGTTTTTCATGGGGAGAAGTGCAGCGTGATTGGTGGGTTGTGTCAGGAGGGTGTAGATAAGGTGTGAAAGCATGACTAGTGGCTTCCGCATTTCCACTAATGCGAGGATGAATGAGCAGCTTTAACTAACAGCTGACAGAGAGTAGAGAAACATTTCGACCACACAGGAAATAAAGACACGATACTGGCTCAGTCCTGCACCAAGTTTTACATAAAATAAAGAATAATCGCATCAACCGGCTCATTGCACATAGAGACACAGGACCCCCACCCACCCCATCATTTTTTTACAGCGAGAACAAGAACAAATTTCTTGCTTCTCATGGAGGATGGAAGAAGCTAAACATGCCTGAAACATGAGGAGTGATGAGACATTGTCATGTTTTATGTAGTGCCACAGCCAGCGGTGGTCTCCTTTGCTTTCAGTAAATGACATGAAATTGAGGAATTGCCCTTATTTTACTTATCATACATTCATGGTATAATATCGGAGTACCATGAACATGTCTTGCCTTAAACTGTAAGGGAAGTATGGAAAAAGCTGTAAATACTCTGCCGTCATGTGAAGGTGTACAGAAATGCAGAAAATTACTCTCCAAAGTTAAAATCTTTAAAATAAGAATAAACAGGGACAAATCCTTAAAAGTAAATGGTAGGTTTATGTATAGGCTATAAGCTTGTGAGGTGCACCGGAGCATGGAGCCTGCACCACGAAGCAGGATCTACATATCCAGGTTATCTTTCCCTGATCTGGGTCAAATAACCCAAACAATAGCGATCCTGCAGTGTGGTTAAAAACAGCTTTTCTGTCTCTGTGTGCGCTCCTGGCATCGGGTTACTGATCCTGATCTATTTCTCACAATACGACAAAAAGAAGGCGGGAAGGACGACATAAAAGAATGACTAAAAATGAATAAGCCGCATGATTAACATACACACAGATCCAGTAATGCACGAGTCTGTTTACAAGTTCAGTGGTTTGAATTTGGGTTTTAAAGGTGCAGTGTGTCAGAATTACCGACATCTAGTGGTAAAGATGGGGATGGAAGTTACTTCAGACGTCGGCGGGTTGCGTATGTGTAAAATATTGCACAACCGAGCCACTTTTCACAAGCAGCCCTCCCCATTGCTGTCAAATTCACTAAATATGCAGCTGTAGGTTGATATTATTCAGCTTGATAAACATGCATGGCTGGATTTGCTTGTTTTAGTGACCTAAGATTTCAGGTTATGCGCATCACATCCGTATATTTAATGAGCCGCCTATGAGCCAGCCGAACGGGCAACCTGCGTGATCAGTGGTCAAAAATTATTCCAGATATAAACCTTTATATCTGTGAGTGGATCCAGGGCCTTCCTGTACCGACCTGAACCTGAGCATCGGCCCAATCCCTTCACCACCGAGTCTCACTGCAAATGAAGTCACACTCGCAGCTGCAGGAAGGAACTTTAATTGGAGGGGGGGGCAGATAAAACAGATGGCCGGGAATGAGCTGTCCTCTTCCCTCTATCAGAAAAGGAAAATATGCATTGCCATGGCAACACAAAGACACCCATGTCGTGTTGTGTACAGGTTGCTAGACACAACAGCTGCACCCCCCCATCCCTGAAACATCAGAAATTCAGCAGCCATTTTTGCATTGGACCATTGTCTTCTTCTATGGTCCTTTATTCATCCCAAACGATGCTCTTGCTCATTTCAGACAAAGGTAGTCCTGCAGTTTTCACATATAGAGCTATTTGTCCATTCAGATACACCAAAGTAAAAATGGTGGCAAACATATGACAGCTGCCATATATTTGGACCCACGAGAGCTAGATATATAAACGGTTCGCTCTAAGAGAATACAAAGACCAAATTATTAGATTCCAGGAAAGAAACAGTTTTTAATGATTTTTCGCTCACTGGTCTTTAAATTGGTTACGGACTGCACCTTTAATGTTATTCTGTCTGAATTCTGTCAGGTACAACTCTGGCAGCTTTAAATGACCTAATAAGGAACAAATAAGTGATTCAAACCAGTTTGTATGAATCTACAGCAAGAATGGGGCCAAAAGCAGCCAATGGGGGCGCTGACCGCCGCTTAACTAAGAAAAGGTTCTCAGGTGTAGAAAATTAAATTCTAACCTGTATCTAGTTGAAAATGACCTTTTCTTATGTAAACCTCACATGCCCAACTATCTATCTATTTATATCAGGGTAAAAAACATGGCAGAGGACAGAAATGGTCTTCTCTGCACCAGAAAAATATGCAATATTATGATAATATAAGCTATAATATATGAGCGCTATAAAACGTGAAATTGTTGGAGTAAAATCAGAAGCTAAAGGGAAAAAATATGGACCGTACCAGCACGATGAGAAGTCACAGCTGCACATGTGGCTCCTGGGGTCAGTGTCACCACGCCAGCAGAGTTTACCAGGAAGCCCATCTTTATTTCTACATCAGTACAACCAAAATCAGGATCGCACGGCAGCATTCGCAAACACAGCTTACATGGGTGATAAAATTAGTTTTTTCAGATGGTTTATATTTAATAATAGGGGTCAAAGTCATGTGGGATAATCCTAAATAAACCGATTATTGATGAATAAACACTAATGATCACAAATTTTCCTTTATTTTTACATGAGATGACGGCTTTAGTTGTTAGAAACAGATTTGACATTTGGACGCCAAACAGTCAACATTTAATCCGGTTGCTGAGTTTGATGCTCTGCGCACGCACAATGTGGGAAAGGACGACGTCTTATAATTCAGCAGGTTTGAAATGACTTTATTTCATCTCTGTTGTCAGCTACATAAGCATGCCCTTCTGATGACACATCGCTCATAAAGACGCAAATCAATGAGTCAAGGTCGGTCTTTGATTTTCATGGCGTCACACACTCATTAGTCTCATTACTTACACACTGTTTGTATCTTTTCCTCTTCCAAAGAGAGCTGGTCGATCACGAGGTGGCGCTTTTGTTTTTAAACCTCACCTTCCCTGTAGCAGGTTCGTTTCCAGCATCAGTTGCCATGGTGATATAACCCTGTAAGAAGCGAACCAGCTGCATGATACCAAAAAATCCTGAGCTGAACTTGAAGTTACCCATTAAGCCCCTAATCCCGCTTTGTGACAAAGGCCTCTGGTGTGAGGCAAGACGGGAAGTAATCTGAGAAGAAAACACAAGTGGACAAGCTCTGCAAGCATTAACAGGAAAGAGAAAAAACACAGGAGTCCAAATAGCAAAAAGCTACAATAAATCAAAGACCAGAACTAATCCCGAAGACGGTTTAAACTTCTGTCTCTTTTACAGATTTATTAGAAACCAAAAAACTTCAACAGACTTCATGGTTAAACCAGTATTGTTTGTTATATCAGTTTTAATCTACGAGTCAATCGTCTACAGAGGGAAAGCTAGAGGGAATGGAATAAAAAAACCCTTAATACGATTAGCAGATCTGATAAACCATTATTTTATTCCAAATAGAACATAAAAAACCAATCAGATGTTGAATCTGAGACATTTTACCATTTCATGGAAAATATGATCTAATTTTGTATTTGATGGCTGTGATACATCTCTAAAAAGTTGGAGCAGAGGCAGAAGAAGTAATTGGCACAGATGAGAAACAACTGGAGCAGCATTCAACGACTAATTTGGTTAACTGGCAACAGGTTGGGAACATAACTGGGCATGAAAGGAGAGAATTAGAGAGGCAGAGATGTAAAAATGGGAAATTCACCAATCTGTGACCATCTGCATCTGAAATTATTAAAAAAAAAAGTTCCTTAATGTAAAACTAGGAACTGCAAAAATCCCCTCATCATGAAAAGATCAAGAGAATCAGAGGGAGTCTGAGGGAAAAGCCCAATGTCTGGATTTTTGTCATCTCCTCTACTCGAAATTGAGCTTGAAAACACTTAGCTCAGGAGCGCTTCCAGAAATCGCTGTCAGTCGCCACACTGTGATCCCGGACAAGCCCCCAGTTTGTCCCAAAACTTTCCTATTTGATGTTTTTCTGCGTCTTGCAGTTGCTTTTTTGCCGTTTCCCGGCTGCATTGATTGCATTTGATCTTAATTTGTCTGGTTATTATTCTGACTTCTGTGAGTGGACCTCCACATACACAGCTTTGATTTTTTTGTTTTGCCCCTCAGAGGTGCAGAAACGCAGCAGTTTGCTCTCAATTAGTGCAAATAACACATCCTTTTATTCTCTGCCGATGCTGGTTTAATTAGAGCCCTGCTTCAGATGCTCGGAGGAGGAAGACGCTGCTTGGCTGCAGCCATTGATCTGACGTACTGAAGTGCTAAGCCTCTGTGACTAAATTTGGGTCAGCATATTTGCTTGTGAGGAGTGTACAATTACTGCCACATTTCTGCTCAGTTCGGCATTTTTAGCCACAGAGCCATCCCTCTGTGTGCCATCGTGTTTGTTATGAAGATGGGCAATATAGTTTTTGGAAATGAAATCCAAAAAGGATCAGTTAGCAAAAACTTGAAGGGCTGCCTGTGTTCCACGCACATCTATTTGCTGCTCCTGCATTACAGGAAAGATGTAGCACCTGGCTCTCATTTAGGCACAACAATAGCACATCAAAAAAGAAAGACTAAAACCGATATGTGCTGTGTTTCGCACATCCCTTTCAAAAAATGAAATCCTCTGTGAGCCCTCTAAGATGCTCCAGAGACAATCCAGTCTGCCCATGATTAAAACTCCTGGCAGACGTCCAGTTTGGCAGCTGCCTCCGCAAGAAATCAGCCGTTTTTTTCTTTTTAGGGACCTTGAGCTTGTGACCCATGCAAAGACGCTTTACGATGCTGTCGGTGGCCTACAACCTGAGACTGCAGGAGAATGCTAATAAAGAGCTGCTACAGTGTGCCAAAGCAGAGGGGTGGGGGTGTGTGGGGGGCTCTCGCTTCCTCTGCAGCGCATGTGCCACCCTGTAAATTCAACAAAGCGACAGAGACTTTTTCCATGAAACCTCCAGATCTGGCCTCTGTCCGGACCCAGCCTCTCAATTACACTCAATTAATTTACTTTGAAATTCAGTTAAGCTTTAGCATCGAGAGTTTGACGTTCAGGGGAAATTTCTTGCCTTTCCGTGAATTAGCCGAGAAGCTTGTTATCGCTTACACATCTGTACAGAGCAAACTTCAGGATATAAGCAGCTTAGCCTAACAGAGGCAGTGCAGGCGAAGGGGAGGAGTTAACCTGACTTCCACTGAGTCTGGCAGGGAAATCTTTTAAATCAACGGATCTTTAAATAAAAACAGCTGATTTCTTAACACCAGCTCACATTAATGCTGATGAATTTCCGCTGTCAGTCTGGCTGCAGCTGTTAATGCGACTTCGCTGTTAGCCGCTGCATAAATCATACGTCGTCACTCAGGTTTCGAGAAACCTCCCTCATATTTGCATTTTTTGTTTTATGGTGTTTTCTCATTACACGTACAGAACGGTTTAACTTCACGCTTGATTCTCTGCACCAGAAAAACACTGTTGTATGTGCGATCAGCTGCTGGGTGCGAGTGTGTCTATTACATTAATTGAAGGGACACTTTTATCCAAAGTGATTTACAGTGAGGGGACTGAAGGAGGCTTTTAGTTCAGAAGGGTTTGAATATCTTTGATCATAGGGACGGAGTGCTGTGAGCTCAGTTATGATCAATGGAGAAACTCAATGAAAAGATGTCAGTATGGTTGATGAAGTTGACAGTATTTCTACTTTTACATCCGTTAGCTATGGACAAATAAAAGAAATCATCATCTGGGTGAGCATGTAGTTTTATTGCGATGGATGAAAAGTTGCAGCTCAATTCAGCATGTGGCCCATCGTTTGGTGACTTTTCTTAGCATGAACACTTTTCCATGCATGTTATTGATCTGTGTTTACTTTAACATGCGAGGCGTCGATCATGCATCACTTCCTGATCAGAATGCAGCTCAGCGACAAATGACATTTAAACACATTGTAAAAAGTTGATGAAGCTGAAGTTTAAAGTCAATCATTACAAGTGTGTAAGAGTTTATTGTGCATTTGTTAATTAATGCAGATAATTATTTTATCGCGTGTACGCTGAGTTTTTTCTCCTTGTTTGTTGCTCTGATTACAGAAACTGAGTCCATGCAGAGGCGCTGCTTAGACCTTTATTCCTTCCTTTAAAGGGACATTTTCATGTTACTGACAGCTGTTTGTGTACACATAATTACAACACAGATAAAAAAAACACTCATATATAAAAACAATTGATGCAATGGTGAAAAGAGAGAAAAGAGTCGTGATAAAGGAGTCCTTTGCAAAAGAAACAAAATGGATATCATGGTGGTGCAAGGTGCCCAAACAAACGTGTGTAGATGTGAATGTGCAGATATTTTATCCAGAAAATAAACTGCGTGTGGAGGAGCCTTGTTTAATGATGAGCTGCAAACAGTCACGCCTGGTAAACGCCTGTTGTTGTCAGCATTCAGCTTGTGTCGGTGTGGTGTGTGACTCAGTTGGTTGAGCGCCCGCCCCGTGTGATGCCACACTGCTTCAGCTGCTACCCTGGGTTCCAGTTCCAGTCCAGGAACCTTTGCTGCGTGTCGTTCCCCACTCTCTGATCCACTTTCCTGTCAAGCAACTTTCAAAACATTCAGCTTGTGTCGCTCCACATTATATATTATTATTTCTAAAGTTTCTTAAAGATTCAGGCTGTGAATCAAATCCACATTGGTGGTCTCTATCACATTTTACAGAATTTGGCTGTGACTCTTGGTAATGGGATGCAAACATTAATCTGTTTTTAACGATCATTTATACAACGAGTTATATACAACAGACATATTATTTTCATGCCTACATCTACAGACCTTCTCACATCAGATCACATGTCATAAAAACAGAAGGCCAATGTGGAGTATTTGCTCCTTTTCTATTCTATATCATGTTTTATAAACTCCAAATATCCTCATGTTAGTTGTGGATGGATAAATAATTGGATATTAGTTTGTACTGGACTGGATGAAACCTGCTGCTGAACACACGTTAGAATTTGTTTTGCAAACAAACCAGTTCCAGTAACTCCCACCACAGATTGTTTGTATTGCATCTTTTCTTCTGATTGAAGCTGAAACGTGTTGATTAATGAGCATTAGAGGTGCCTCGTGCATATTTGCATTACCGGCTGGAGTAATTGACATTTGACTCACATTTTTGTAGCTGGGAAGCAGCTTTGCATGCAAGCCCTGCAGGAAATAACAGCAGTAGCAGTGCCACTATGCTCTCTGGATCCATCTTAATTTCATGCAGGTGTGAGACTGCCTCACAGCAAAGTCTCTCAGAAATAATGGCACAGGCACAGCCAGACATTTCTTCTAAGCCATTATAAGATAGTGGGAGATGTACGGCCTGTTTCAGTGAAGTTGTTATCGTGCCGTGTAGCAGTGCAAGTCTGCGTCAGTCTAAATGACGGGCTTTTAGAATGAAGCAACATTAAAGCACAACAGTGTTTACTGTCATGGCCGATTAGTTTGGTTCCCGGCTTCTTTGTTTTGGGTTTTTATGTTTCCTGCTTTGCTTCAGTCGGTTTACTTTCTGTTTTCTGCTTTATCTCCTTGTTGTTATAAGATGTAGAATTTGCCTTCCCTGTTTATTCCCAGTGGTTGCTGCCTCTCTGCTTCCACGCAGGCTTTCATTGGCTAATTACAGCTCCTGTTTTGCATTGTCTGATTACAGCTTCGGTGGATATACTGGCAGCCTTTCTTTGTTCTTTCCCTTGTCTTCGCTTCCTTCGGCTGTTTACAGTCTCATATCAAGTTCAGTTTTGTTCCTGCTGAGCTCTGCTGTATTTTTGGATTTATGTACTAAGGACTTCCTGTCACTGCAGCCTTTTTAGTTTAGGCAATAAAATGTTGTTTTCTCACCTGCCAGCCTGCGGGTCTGCGTTAAGTCCTGCACGAAACACGTCCCTGACATTTACAGACAGCACTGACTTGCATATCGCGTAAGAAGCGATTCCTAACCTTTGCGCCTTAAACATAACCAGGGGTGCAAAATCATCCAGTTTGGCAAAGAAACTAATCAAATAAAGACAAAATAAATATGGCTGTTACCCATTAGAGGATTGGTTGCAATGCAGCACGCTAACACAGACCCGATTCACAAACCTTTATCCAACTGATCTCTGCTGGCAAGCCTTGGCTAAGCTCCTTTTGGTGCCAACAAAAGTTTAACAAATCACCTGGTTTTCATAAGTCCTTGACTCTCTCTCCTTTTTTTTATGACTTCACAAGGAACCCTGAAGTAACCTTGGTCACTGTGATTATTTGCAGTTAGATCAGCTGAAAACAACACAAGTGTGAGGGCATTTCCCAGCGATAACACGCACGTTCACCTGCGCAGTGAACTAGTTCCACTTCATGTTATGCACAGCTAATGAGGCACATTCAAGCAATTCTAACAATATGGCTATCATAAGTCATCATATCCCTATCTGTCATGTGTTTAAACCTGAAATGTGAGTCCAGAAGGGCGTCTTTTTAGCCAGATGACACAAATTCTCTGTAGTTTGCCAACAGAAAGCAGTTTGACACTTGACACAGTTTCCCTCCATTAAAGGCCCCGTGTTCTAGAAATAATAGGTTATAATTTACTGCATGAACAAATAAAGCCATGGGGTTGTATTTTGGATGAGGGCAGCATTAATGGAGCCATCAGAGATGTAGCGGTTATTCATGCCGTGTGCACTAATGCACCTCTATAGAATCACGGCGGCTGGGTCTGAACTGTGTGCTGATAAAAAGGCAGATGGTCCCTCTCCTCTTCAGCCAGGAGGACGCCACGTCTCAGCGTAATGTCAGATTCTGATTGGTCAGGCGAGGGAGCAGCAGCTTGGGTCCAGAGGAGGGTGGAGTGTTTTTGGATCTTTTTTACCCCTAAAGTAAAGTTTTAACTTCATTTGTGGATTCATGTTCCTCATTGACGTGATTTCCAGCACAGAGTCGTGTCTGTTTTTAATGCAGAGCTGCCTGAAGGCCCCGAGATCAGAAACTCCCAGCTTCATCCCATGTGATCCAGCGTGTCTCTGACCTGCAGAGGACGTCCCACCAGGTGAGGTTAATGCCTCTGATGACAGACAGCAGGAGCTTATTTAAAGGTTGTGGGATTTCTCACAGTCTGCATGTTTCTGCAAGTTGTCCCTAGACTATTTTACATTCCATCCAGCCATCCATTTTCTGAACCGCTTAATCCAATTGGGTCGCGGGTGTGCTGGAGCCTATCCCAGCTATCAACGGGCGAGAGGTGGGGTACACCCTGGACAGGTCGCCAGTCTGTCACAGAAC
>JAVQJG010177438.1:0-63549 GCA_036024015.1 Craterocephalus amniculus
AACTCCCGATATCTACGGCTACATGATGAACATCAAGAAAGTGTTCCAGAGTGTTAATCAGCATGAGGGTGAGTACAAAATGAAGGCACATCATTCGGAGGGCGGAGTATTCCTTTAAGGGACACATTAGTCTCAGTAGGGACACATACCAAACACATCACTTCGATTACAGATTATTCACCAGCTATCATGCCAAAACAAAACTCATTCAAATATGAAACATAATAAAACATAATTTTTTAACCTTGGAATCTGTCCGATGATAAGACAAAGTTTTAGGATATTTTAAGGAAACAAAAGGAAAATAACAGAAAAAAGACAATGAATTTTCCACTCTAACCCTTTTTGGATGCTATGCAATGCACTTTTTCACTGAATGTGAAGACTCACAGGGACTAACTTGCAGAGCTGAAACTTTATGCATTTCAGTTTCTGTGAATTAGGAGAAACTTATTCTGAAAAATGCACAATAGTGAAGTTGACAAAACTGATTTGGAGATAGATATGAGTTACTTGATATGCAACAAAAGGATTTTAAATAAAGAACAACCAGGCCTCAAACAAAAGCAGACAAAAGAAAACAGGAGTTCTAGAGCCGACGATGACTATCAGTCACGTTCTCTCCGGAAAAAAAAAACAATTTCACCAAAACTCCCTTTTCTTTTTTTTCCCTTTCCTCGTGCAGGCACAGCAAACAATATTTCATGCATTCCCATAATAATCAAAATACAGGTATGCCCTAAGCAGATGTGGCGACATACACAACATCCACATAATTTAAACCCACTTAATCGAATTCAGAGTCGCTGCATACAGGATACTATTTAAATTATTAAATCACTTTGGCAGTGGAATGTGTTATATATAATCTGTCGCTTGGTTCAATGTGAATCTGTTACGTCTGTCCCTTGTTGTTTTGGTCAGCATGGCAGATGCAGCTCACTGTTTTGATTCAGAGTTGCAAAAACCACTCCGCTACAGTGTGAAACAACTTATTTTTTTACCAGCATCTGGTAGTAAAGTGTTCCTGTGCTACCACTACAGCCACATGCACACTTCTTTGAGAGCAAAGCAGTCAACAGAAATTAAATTAAATTATATTTGTCACCAGATGAAGTAAATTTTATGTTACACCTCAATTGTCATGGGAAATGCTCAAAATAAAAACAAATGCTGCTTCGAGTAGGACTTACAGCACATTCCTTTCAACCAGTCATACAGTGGACAGGTTAGGTGTTGATGATGTAACACAATGCTTACAAAAGACTCACTAACCGTCTGTGCAGCTGAGAGGAATTTGAAATGATCGGTGTGGCCTTGCAGGTATTTGCCATTCACTTATCAGCCAGGCCTGTTATATAACAGCAGCAGGATCGTAGTTGAACTGAACTGCTATCAGTTTCACTTTGAGGCCAGATGCTGAAACCTTTTCTCACCACTTTATCTCTGCATTCTCTTCCAGATTCAGATATAATCTCTGGCATGCATCCTGGATTCCTGCATTCAGCCTATAACCATGGACTTGCACTGCACATGTTTCCCCTCTTTGGGTCATTGAGGTGTATCAAACGGCAAAGTGAAGTGTCTCCTTACTTTGTTGTTCCATATAAGTGTGCAGCTATAAATACAGGCAGACACTTAAATCTCTCTTACATGCATGGTAAATTAACCTCCATATGAGTAGTTTTACGGCAACGGTCTGTTAACTGGATGGCAAAAAAAAACTACATTTATGTGCTGACTGATACTCTTTTTATTCACTTATTTACTTTTTGTAGAAACGTCCCAAAAATATCAACAATCTATTTTGTGACTGAAAGAAACCAAAGTCTAATATATGTTTTAAAAATTGGTACTCGCCAAGTTAACTTATGGGAATTAAATCCCTGGAACAAATCTTAGATCACAAGTCAGGGTGTGTTTTTTTTACTCATATTTGTGTTTTAGGTCAAGTATATAGAGACAAAGATCATCTTTGATCTCAGAAATACAGCAAACAAGAAAAACATGATTTGTGTCTTGATTTGCTTAGAAAAGGAATACTTTTTTCCTTTTGTTTAATTAATAGAGACAGATATTATAGGATATCTTAATTTTGTGCCCTTTGCACATGGGAGACTGATTGCAGAATTAAATTGGATGTTTTGAGTTATATTGACCATGGTGCAATAAACTTAAACCTGAATAAACTTGAACTTGTGTAATGCACTTTTAATGGCTTTTATTCAAAACTCTGCAGACCGGATACAAACTGGAACGAAAAAAAAAGCATATTAATCCAGTTTCAACAGCTCTACGCTAACTTCCAGTTTCTTTCTGAATAGGTTTTTAATTTCACTTAGGTACATGTAAACAGGCACGGACCAAGCTGCAAGACTAACTCTCTTACTAATTATATAAGTCCAACTGCTTGCTCAGTAAAAGTCTTAAAAAAGATAAGAGGGAGGCAAAGGGGAGGAAATGTGGGTCATATGTGTTGGCCAGAGTTGGTGATGTCTCCTGACACAGATGACTTACAACCAAGGGACTACTGAATTATGGCAATCAAAGTTCAAACGAGCATGTAGCACGCTGTGTCTGTGTGTGTGTGTGTCTGCATGTATTAGACTGTGACGTGCCCTTGTTGCTGAACCAGACCACAGCTTCTCGTTTGCAGGCTTCCAAACCACAGTGACACGACAACTGCAGCAGTTGGGACAAAAGAGCTCAGTCTTCTTGTATTTGTGTGCAGACTTGCAGCGATATGCAAAATGAAGTATTTCGGTTGACTGAAGTAAACCAAAATGCGTCACGTGTCACCTTAACACAACTCACACAAATCTGGATTTCTTACAGGGGTTCGTCAACCACGTGTGCATATACTGATCTGGAGCATTGTAGGAATAAAGTTTGAAGAGTGTGAGTCGCTCTAAAGCAGTTACTGGGCCAAAGAAAGAAAGCATGCTTTTAATGTTAGAGCCATTCTGCATATCAATAAGTTATACTTGGCATTTAGCATAGTCACTATTTGGTGTCAGATGATGGAAGATATGATCATTTTGAATGACTTAATGAGTCAGCTCTGGTTTAAAAGCCACTGACTGAGCAAAGCTGCCATTTAGGAACTAAACAGAGGGTGCTAAAATAAAAAGAAAGCGAGAGAGAGAGAGCTCCATCTGGCAACTGCTGTCGCCCTGGAGACAATGTGGGACATTTTCTTTGTAGAAAAGCTCTTCAGCAAACTCACATCCTTCCTCCAGAACTAATGCCCCGCTGCCACCCTCCCCTTCCACCATGCAAAACCCCCAAAACAAAAAAGAAAGGCTTTCCAGGAGAGGAAACGGCCTCAAAGAGGTGCACGGTAACCAGAGGGACCACGCTCGCCTAGATTTAGATGGTACTTCTTCATGCTTTCAGACTAAACACGCATCCATTTGTTTTTCTCTCTCTCTACTTTTTTATTTAACTTTTGTCACTACAGGTGGATTTCGTGTGTGTGTGTGACTGTCCTCAATCTCTTGTCCGAGTTTGACAAATGGATTGAATATAGGGAGGAAACCTGCCAGAACTGAAAGAACACAGCCGACATCTACTGTCTCTTCGCTCTGGCCTGAGCATATCCAGGACTAAATGTTCTTTCAACACAAACCTAAACTTGTTCAGCCGCTCATCCTCTAGCATTAAACAGAAAATCAGTCCTTGAATACCTGACGTTACCTCTGAATGCAGAGAATACAAAACAATGCCAAAATGTTACTAAACTTTGGAAGCAATCACGACCAAATAGCTACCGTTATTTTACCTTCTGTGTCCAAATAGGAACAAACAAACAAAAGATAATTGTTGGTTTTTGTGTAAATCACAGTTAGCAGCACTTAATTGGCAGAATGACTTGAAATAACTTGCCATATTTTGTTGGTTCACATAGTTAAGCAGCTGTTTAACAATCATGCTCCAATGAGCTCTGACATCCTGAGCTGGTCCATCATAGCTGATCTATCCTTTGTGGAAGGACTTCAGACTTTGGTCAAATGTTTTTCGTTACATAAAAGTATTTCATAGCTCATATAGAAAAATGGCAGACTCTTGAATAGTCAGACAGAAAGTCATCCCATTACATGACGTCTGACAGTTTTCAACATAAATTTTATTTGCGCACAAGATATATTTGAACCTGTCTGTAGTAAAACTGCAGTAAAACTGCTGCAAATAATGTCATGATTATAGATTTTATTGGCATAAACAATATAATTTTTTTTATTTCATAACAATGTGTAAAATCTTCAAACTCTCCTTATAGGTCTTTATGCTTCCTTTATTTCTTTTTTTATGCCAACATAAGAAAATTAATACAGCATAGTAGTCCCATTCCAACTAAACTCCCCTCTACCTGGAAAGGACAAAGACAGATTTTTTCATATTTTTTTGAGCGTCAGTAGACAATTTTGAAACATGAGGAAAAATATGTAGCTAGATTTGAACTTCCAGCTGTCTTACAGCAGAATAAAAGCTGTTTAAAACATAAATTATACAGGAACAGTGAAAATACTGGAAGAAACAAGACCGTGTATTTTAAATTAAACAGATTCCCATCAGACTATTGTGTACTGATGTCAAAAAGTAATAACTTTATGCCAATAACAGTAAAACTAGTTGGTCACAGCTACAAAACTATTAATGATGACACTTTAACGCTTAATGTCAATGTTATGTTACACAACAATTAACATTATCTAATTAAGTTGCTGAGTATCTACCTTCAATTTGGGTGCAAAGTCAGGTGGTTATCCATATATTCACTTAGCCAACACTGTGACACCCCGGTCTTTTTTCAATAACTTCTGTAAATCCGAAACAGGTGATTTAATCCATTTATTTGGAAGAAATCCTCCTCTTCTACACTTCCCAACTCGGTCACACCTCTTCTGCGACTTGCATGGGCCAAAAACAAACAATGCGATCATTAAAACACCGTCGCTGTGCAAGCGTGAGTTGCACTAATGTATAATTCAAGTAATCGTCCCAAGAAATTCACTCGCGTGCAAACACGCCTCTATGCACTCTATTCTTCTCAGTTGCCTCTTTGGACAGGACAACATCTGCTAAATGCTTTAACTTTGTAAACAAACATGCAGGGAAATGGTGAGGAGGAGCTGTGTTTGGTTAACAGAATTGTCCTGAACTGTGCAATGTGACGGAAAAACAGGTGACAGATATGCAACCATCTGCTCAGCTCCACTTCACTCTATTATTATAGGTGACTATGTCTAAGAAAATGCCTACACATATGACTCACAGGACTATAAACTGTAATTTAACAAGAAGAAACTATTTCAGTCAGGGTTTAGTGAGTTTTGGTTAACACCAATAAAAGGTGTCACACATCAAACCTTTTCTACAGAACTGCCAGCAATAAAATTAGTTTGATTAAACCGTTTGTGAATTGTGACAGTAAGCAGGGAAGTTTCTGTGAATCCGGCTCTGGAAGGATGAGAGTTACATAAATTACAGACAGCATCTAATTCTCATCCTTAAATGAAAATCACATGATGAGAAACACGCATGGCATGCATACCGTTACGCAGTCTTGTGGCCATAAACGAGGGGATGGAAGAGCGAGGCGAATAGCAGGATAGTAACATATTCTTTAAAAATAAAAGAAGCAAACGTGTAACAGCAGCTTTAGGATCATTAAAAGAGCAAAGAAATTCAATTCAAACGTAGTTTTTCTACATTTTTTCTAATTATTTCAGCCTAATATTCTTCTTTTTTTTTTCTTTTGGTTGCTTTTTATTCTAATGTGAAATTAAAACATGCAAATGATGCACTCCCCTACATAAAAATGGAATTAATCACCTGAACACATGCACAGGAAATTATAACTCACTACTCGAGCAACCAGTAGCAATGAAAATCAGACAGGAAGCTGATAAAGTCAGTGACAGCTGAACAATGGAGGCAGACAGCGGGCTTTGGGCTAAATCTCTACAGGACTGGTTTCTTCCCTGGGAATTGATTCTCAGGAATGAAAAACCCTGAATGTTCAGATTTAATTTTTCATATTCTGCCTTTGCAGTTTCTAACTAGCAATGGGCGACAACGATAATCTGAATAACTTCTGCAGAACAGATCTGCTTGTGGGGGAGGGGCAAGCAGCAAAAATCATGCTATAATGCCGTACTATAGCAGAGGCATCAAACTGAGCCCAGACCAATAACCGTCCCTTAATCTGCATTTTAAACCAATCACAAGCTACACATGAGATTAGAGGAGGGGCAGTGGATATCTGGGTGGCAGATTTTCTATTTTTCTAAAATGGAGGTTTGACCTGGATTGTGTCTTAATGAAGAGGAGACTTAATCTCCTGCCAATGCTCCCTCTTTCAGTTTTTTCTTCTGCATGATTGGTATCATTTTTGTAAAACTAAGAGGGAGCTTCCCAGTTAACTGCAAGGCATAAAGGAGATTCACACACAGACAAGAGGGGAGATACTAATTGTGAGCTTAACTAAGCTATTATTACTTTAAATTGCATTTTCTTCCATTAAAGGTTTTTCTAAACTTTATACACTTGTGCAATCTATTGTCTCTCTTAATCTTTCTTGGGATGTGATGACACTTGTTGTAGCCCCCCCCTGCAAACTCAAAGATGAGGGGCCATTACAGTGCTCTGATCAAGACGAAAGCAAAAATGAATCCTGGTTTCTCTTTGATGTTTATAAAAGAACCTAAGATCAAGATTGCATCCTGACTGGATGACTTTTCATCATCCCTAACAGCTTTTGCATGTGTTTTCTTGGATTCAGATAGGTCACATACAGTGGTATTTATATGCCAGTGGAAATGTCACTAAGGCCTTTTATAATACATCAAGTCAAATAGCATTATCAGGTCATGTGTTGAAGATATGCTGCTAAGAAACTATGTGGCACCGGGTCCAAACTGTGATGAGCGACCCACCTCCACTGTGATGGATTAGAAGAATGATGCATGATTTAAATAAACAATTAAGTGCAGCATGATTGGTCTGAGATGCATTCATATTTTAGTCAAAGTGCATCAAAGCTCATCTTAAGCAGGCATGGATCCACCTTTTCCAGAAGTCTCAAGTTGTTGTAGACTCCACGCTAATGGGCCAACTGCATCAGCTCCGATCAAACTAAGTCTCTCAATGCGAACACACCCATAGTAATAGTCGCCTCTGCTTGTTTGACTATCTAAATAGCATCTGATAAAGCTCAACAACAGTGCACCTTGATGAAATTTACAATACCTATTCATCTAAAAATACAAGCACCTGTTACAAAATGTTAAAACTTGGCACCGAGCCGACAAAGGCATGTGGATCATTTCCATACACCGTGACGTGGTCACCCCAGTGTGCGGCAGACGTCAAACATCCAGCTCCACTAATCCTCACAACCCCACTATCTGCAAATCAAAACTGCTCCCGACATGTTGGAATCACCCCTCGGGGATTTGAACGATTGCTCCCTTGAGCTCCGACGGGCTGGCTGTGAGCAGCACTGACTCAGCCTTTGTCCTGAGAGGGGACAGCTAAATTCCCTGAATTCCAGGGTTGCCATGAAAGCACTAAGGAGGAGGGCATCCCTTCGACCAGATTCATGCAAACATTTGTAATTAAAACATATTTCTATGAATATAAGTCCATTCTTAGCCTCTACAGCTGCATAGAGTGGATACAATTTCACTTAAGTTGCATTCAGGCATGTTCAACTTACACACACAAACTACAGGCATCAATTAAATTTTAGTAGAAATGAGTCTTATAAGTCGACTCCCACAAGAAGGTCCACCCCTTTAGTTGCCCCCTGGGGTGCAGATCATATTTACACAGCAACACACATAAACCACAACACAAACCAGCTCCCGTCAAAGCTTTACACGGCAGTCTGAGAGAGCAATACCAAGCAGAAGAGTTGGTCTGTGTGTCCAGTTTAAGGAAAGATGTGTGTATTTAGAGGCATCTGTCCGTTTCCATCCCCCAGCCCACACACACAAACACCCTCTCCTATGTATCTGTGGAATAGGAATGAGGGAATGAGGGAATGAGGGCACGGTTGGGGCCCTGAGGCCATCGTCTCCCTTGTTAATAACAAGCATTTAGCGCAGCAGACAGACGGTTATAATGCAGCCGCACACAAGGTTGGGCTCGTCCTGATCTCGCCAACATGATGCAAAAGATTAGTTCGGAGTATTCTTTGTTAAAATTAATGCTAATGATCGAAAAAGCCTTAGTCACTGGTTGGAAAACTGCAGATGCTCATCACAACCTGCGAGCCGTGCAGGGATCAACGTTGCCAAGGAAATGCAGCAAACACACAGCGAGTGTGTGTGCAGCCGCCAGCAGCGCTGAAGCAGGCAGTCCATCTGAGCGGCAGGCAGGAGACCAGCTCACGCCAACATACGCACACAAACACACAAGCAGCCGTGCACCGCAACCACGGCTGCGACCGAGCGTCACTCTGTCCCCCATGAAAGGCTGATTGTGAGGACTATTTCTGGAGGGCCTGAAAGGCCACAGCCTTGCTCTAGAGCAATAGAGGAAGTGGCTGCCCACAGGCAGGCAGTGCTGGCAGGAGCATACGCTCCTCGCTTTCTCCCCCCATTCATCCCCCTGCTTCATCTTGCCTTCAGTCTGAGGTTCCTGTTTTCTCTCTGGGTTTGATGCATATTCATGTAAATCTTAGCCAGCATTATGCACTGATTTAACCTTTCAGTGTCAAATACAAGAGTCATTTAATGATGGAAATAATGTTTTCTACAACAGCAACATCCAAAACCCTAAAGTAAGTAACAAGTCAACCGCAAGTCCTTTTAGAGAGTTTGCTCTGCAAGAAAAAAATATATCTTTCAATGAAGCAAACAAAATCTTCTGTAAAACAAGAATATCTGTCTGTGCATACCAACAAATACAGATGTATCAGGATTTTGCAAAAAAAACTCAAAGCATCAAAGTTAAGAAAGTTGATCAAAATGGAAAATATAGTTTATTAAAAGGCCAAACTTTGCCCAAATGTCTCCACGTTCAGCAACGGTAGACAAAAATTAATTAATTACAATAACATAATCATAATTTAATAGTGAAAGAGATATACCACGTGGACTTTTTACATATTATTCCAAATATGTCCAGAAAAGAATATTTCAATCTGTTTCTTTACAAAACCATAGTCTATAACAAATACAACCTACAAACATTTATCTTATTGTCTGCAGCAGTAAACTGTATAAATGGCATTCTGTATTCAGTCATATGATATCCAGCTTTTTACTGGAAACATCTACAAACTGCAGTAGATGCAATTATTTTGCACTTATTTTTATCAGGAGTGAACACAATTCACTTTCTCCATCAGCAACATGTCTACTCACTACAGTGCAAATGAGGGAGGCTATGAAATTATGCAATTTCGTCAATGAGAAGAAGAGACTGGGAGGATTAATTTTATCTGCCCAGCAGTGTGTGGCTCATGTCCTGCTGTGTGGGTCAAACTCACACTGTGTGGTTAAAAATAAAGGATTTTTCCTCAAAAAGTCTTATCAGAAAGGCTGGTCCTCTCGTATTTCCTTAAAAATAACATTGCATCTACACACTCATTTTGGTGTAAAATTAGATATAATCAAACTTGGAGCAATAATAATTAAATTAAACAGATTTTAGTTGCATTTTTATGCTTTGAATCGGTGCAGACAAGTTGGAAAATGTATGACTTACATCCCAGGTTTTAGGTGGTGCAATGAGGACAGCTGCTGAAAGTCTGTTTTAAGCTAAACTGATATATGAAGGGCTTTGGGTTTAATGCTGAAAATAGGCCCCATGGTGTAGCAGATGGGCAAAGACATTAGCTAAGACTGTGGACTTATTTTCAAATCAGAAAACACCATAATCCGAATACTGGCTTATTTAGAAACAGGTTAATTGTGAGAATATTGCTGTTCATCGATCAGTCCTACTTTCAGTTTCCTGATAAATGCTTTCTCAACATGGCGTCACAACCCACTGCTTAAATCTTTTACTTCATTTACTTTCCACAGAAATTTAACTCTGGTAAGCAATGAAGCAACATAAATTTTGTAAACATCAGCCAATTTGCATCACAGTTTACCTCAGCAGCACTTTTCTGATTTCAGATCAGAGCAGCTCTAACTTGACCAGCTCTAGGGGTGTGTTTGTTTGTCTGCATGTGAAAAAGAGGCTGGTTTCCAGAGCTGTCACTCCGGCCGGTAAACAGCCTTCCTGCATTCTCTTAAAACCGCCACTGCAATGATCAACATCCTCAAAATGCAGCGCTGGCGGTGCACAGATGGAGCTACAACAGTGAGTTACCACCTGTGTGTGTGTGTGTGTGTGTGTGTGTCATTGTCATGAATGAGACCGCCTTACGCAGACGCACACAAACCAACACGCCCCTTTCCTCGCGTCCAGGCGCACACAGGGGGACAATCTGGACTCTGACTGTAAACATAAGACCCCCTCGAGTCCTGTCCCAGCTTCCTGTTTGGGCCTCAGACTGTAAATCCAATTGGTTGCTGGATCCTTGACACAGCGGAGGACCCACTGTCAAAACAGAGTGACAAGCTGTGGAGTTTCTCAAGAGACCCTCACGGAGAGGACCACACCCCGGCGAATGTGGAATCTCCTCGGCTCACAGGCAGCCATGTTGGCTCCAAGATCCTCTGATAGTCTCACATAGCATCTAGGTTGAGCACAATGCAAGCAACTTGACACTTTAGAGACACAGAAAGGATGAATGGTAGATTCAAGGCTTTGCCCTCAGGTTAGCATCAGTAGCTCACAGTTTAAAAGTGAACAAGGGATATAAATGCAATATAAAAGGAAGGTAAAGAAAGAAGCTGTGTTTGTAAACACCCACTACCTTCCTGTTGGTAACGCTAATCTAAGAAGCAGATGAGGAACGGTGATGCCACCGATGACGATGTGTCAGAGCCCACGCTTGTGAAACAATCCACTGAGTGACAACCAAGAAACACACACACAGACACACGCAAACACAAAGACAGGATGCATGAAATATTTAGACACAAGAGGAAACTCTACTGTACGGGAGAATTCCTCGTATCCTTGAGGATCAAGGATAGTTCATTCGTGATGAGCAGCAGTGTTTTCTTTACAGAGATGATGAAAAATGCTTTTATCCACAGACATTACGTTGGATTTGTGGCATGTTTAAATCAACTCCATGCAGGTGGTAATATGTGCAAAGCCATCAGAGTACACTGTACAAGCACTCTGATGCACTAAAGGACGTTAATGACCTTGATATTAGCTCATTAGCTGATGATGGGGATGATTATAGCAATGGGAAGAATCTTAATGCAACTGGAAATGTTTACCACAACAAAACATCTCCACTCAGAAACATAACATTGAGTGAGGTTACAGCAGCAAAAGGGAAATGCCAACAATCATCATCAGCTTTAAGTGTTTGGCTTTAACAAGGTTTGGGAGCCTTGATCCATTAAATGCTCTGTGGCTTTAATGTCTGGTTCCCAGATGCTTTTTACTGGCTTCCACTGCTTTGTGTTGCATTCAAACACCGCAGAACAGGAAGGAAAGTTTCTGCAGCGTTTGCAGTGTCCACCTAAGAACATCCTGTATCAACCCCTTCTAGAAAAAGAAAAAAAAGCAACAACTACAAGGTGCAATCAGAAAATAATAAAGGTTGCTCCTGCATCTTCCACATAAAAGCCTTATCTCTGCATGCTTTTAGGCACGGAGGACTTGTCATGTTAGTATTTATGAATAAATCACAAGCACAATTCCACTCCAAATAAAAAGGTGTACCACGTTAGAAGTTGCAAGCTTCCATGGCAAAGGAGAGTTGAATTTTTTATGATTAAACAGGCCATTATACTGCTCAGATCTAGGCCAAGGCTCAGGCTGAAGGGAGGAGGAGGGGGGGCTCAGATAACGGTCCAAACCCAGTCCCAACAACGCAAGGGAACTGAGCTCCAGTGCAAAGGGGGCTCAGGGAGGGGCAAAGCCATCTAGGTTAATCCACACAAAACACAGACAAGGAAAACAATAAATAACTCCGACGAGGAGATGCATCGATTCCCAGTCCTTATATTGAGCTGTAATCGATTCTAGGTGGAAATGAGCGGAGTTTTCTTTCTGTAAATGCCCCCAGTTTCTGCTCGGGACTCTGCAGTTACAACAGCAACTACAGCCCATTACAGTCTGTTTAAGTTTATGCATTGAAAAACTACTTTAAATTAAGTCTCCTGATCGATGATTGCAAGCGGCAGACAGCAGGAGAAGATGCGGTTTAAAACGGAGAAACGGGCTAAATAAATCCGTCTTAGGTCACAGTCGACAGACAGCCAGCCCCCTTTGAGCTAGCCGGGCTAATGCTAGCTCCTAGCTAATAAAGTTAGCCCAAGTTTGCTGTCAACAGAGTAAAATTGTTTGTTCTAAAGAAGCTTTAACATGTTTGGAAGTTAAAGGACCTACTAAAGTTCCGCACTGAGTGTACTCTCTACTCAGAAATGTGTGACACCACCTGTCAGTCTCACATTCAAGCGCACTAATCCCACGAGGCCCGCGCGTCCCCGACCTCAATTTGACAGCTTAGCCCGCTGACAGCGGCTAATATTGGTCCGCTGTGAATGGAGTCCCGGCCGGTCCCCGCCTCCCTCCCCGCCTTCTGTTTACCCATACATCTCATAATACGCCGTTAAAGCTAACAGGGCAGGCTAACCCAAGCACCCACCTCGCTTATCGAGGTCGTAACCGACCACAACAAAGTAGTCGGCGAGCTTGGCCATCTTGGGAGCTCGCGGCGACAGGCCTTTCTCGCTAAATCCTCTTCTCTCTTTTGCCGTCAATAGTCCATTTACGTGCTGCCGGCGATAGAAACATCACGGGCGACAGTAGCATCCTTCCAGCTGCACTCCGCCGCCATACTGTCAGTATGCCTTGCCCTGACAGCCGAGAGCCGTGAGCCTGCGCAGTGTGGGACTTCCAGGGAGGGGCTGCTAAGCAAGAATGTCCCATGTGGGGAGCCAAACCAGTTCATGGACCAAAAGTCTGACCAGAACCTATAATTAAGCCACTTACATTTCAGCATCGCCAGCGTCACAGAGGTGAAAGGTGATGTCAATTTGAAGACCTAAAACGAAATGGATTCATTAAAATCTTGCATCCAAGGGCTTCATTCTTAAAACCCAGCTAGCACCTTAAAAAAAAAAAATAAAGATGACGCCATGAGATTAGAGGAGTTTTTTTTTCTTTTCTTTTCTTTTTTTTTTAAAATTCATTTATCATTTATTTGTTGTACAACTACATGCAAAAAAACTTAAAAAGTTTTGGACCTTAACAGCATGTTTTTCCGACTTTATTTTGATTGCACAGACATACATTGTGGACTTTTTAGAATCCCAGTGCTCAGAAACACGGCGTCATGACTCTTTTTCCGAGGATGATGCATCTTGTGACAACTGCATTTTGGTTTTTATCAGAAGAAGCAAGGAAAAGAAAGAGAAAGTGACAGAGATAAGACAAGAGTTAACACCAGACTGACCTAAGAGAGCATGGAGAGGAGAGAGGATACATTAGCCTTCATTATGGGATGCCAAAGTTCAGAAGTGACACTTTAAAAGTGGCTGACATATCCGTGAACTATGAGGCACTAGCTTTTTAAAACAAAAATCAGCTAATTTCCCAAAACCCAAAAAAGCCTGTGGGCACCCTTTTGGATTTAACTCACTCCTCAAATCCTGCACTGAACTGCAGAAGCTCAATTCAAACCTTTATTTTCTTTTTCAGCATTAGGGAAAGTCAGCATGGCAGGAAGCTTAATGTAAGGGGCCAAACCACCATTGCACGGACCATTGCAATAGCATGTTTGCTCTGCAACGAACTCCTGACTCTTACCGCAATAACTCCAAGGGAAAGATGTGTATTAAATCACCAGTATCCTTAGTTTTTTATAAAATATCATGAAAATGGTGAAAAGTCAATTCTTCAAGTGATTAGTGGAAACTTTGTGCAAGTTTTCCAACTGTCTGCTGTTTTGTAGCTTTTAGGAGCAAAGTCGCCCTAATTATCAGAAAAATGTTGAACACTATGGGAAAAGTAGAGCGGCTTGAATTATTTCAAGTCAGGTTAAAGAAACATGATGCACCAGCACCAGTTTGAACTGGCAGATAACGCGTCAGCGGGATGTGTGGACTCACATCCGTGTGGCCTGTCCTTGGCTGTCAGCACTGTAACAACCTCGAGAGAATTCCAGCACTTCCTGCACTCCGACCTTTGCCCCGAAGCGCTTATCACTCTCTGCTCGTAGAAATCCTGAGCATGAAATGTCACATTTTTCATGAAGAGCTTTGTTTTCCCCAACACTTTCCCTCTTTTTTTCCTTTCTCGACATTCATCTGTGACTCGGGGCTTAGTGAGAAGAGGACAGAGCCCCTCTGCG
This sequence comes from Craterocephalus amniculus, assembly GCA_036024015.1. NCBI lineage: Eukaryota > Metazoa > Chordata > Actinopteri > Atheriniformes > Atherinidae > Craterocephalus > Craterocephalus amniculus. The sequence goes on from JAVQJG010177438.1 coordinate 14,444, forward strand.
ATAAACAAATCTTCTAACAATCAAAACCATGTTAACAGGCGATAACGCACACCTCGCGAATGCTATTTCTGTAAAGGTGACATTAACTCTATCTTAACCTTGAACCTTGTTTGATTGGTTGCCAGAAAAATGACAGCAGGATGAAATAAAGAGGAAGACAAAAACAGATTCTCCCTGCAAGACAAGGCTACAATGAAGTCATTGTTACTAAACAAACTTGAACTCTGCAAAATGTTCCTGTGCACATCTAAGTGCTCATAGTTGGAAACTAACGCTGGTCTTCATTGGCTACAGCAGTAGAAAACCAAACCCGGTGCCACTCCTGCCCACTAAAAACAGGAAACTAAGACTAAAAAACTGGACAATATGAGATTGGAAAAATGTTTTCTGGTCTGATGGGTCTTAGTTGCAGCTCCCATGTGGAGAGAGTAAGGGGAATACATTGCAATAAGCATAATGAAATCCACCATACTCTGTATCAACAGTACATTGCTGACCATGCCCATCTTCTTATGGCCACAGTCTTCTGATGGCTTCTTCATGCCGGATAATGCACCATGTCACAAATCCATATAATCTCTAAATGGTTTCTTAACCATGACAGACAGGTCCCTGTACTCTGATGGTCCCTCTAGTCACAACAGAGCAGTTCTGAGATGAGGAACGGGACATTCTCATCATGGATGTGCAGCAACTGTGTGGTGCTCTCATGTCGTTATGGACCAAGTATCTCTGAGGAATGTCTCCTCAGGCTCTTTTAACTTTGGACTTGTTTGTATATTTAGTGTATTAACATCAAATCCTGCCTCTTTAAACTGAATTAAAAACTCTAGTTCGCCTACAGTAAGAGGCCCCGAGCATTTCCCATCTGCCTTGAAAACTGCTACTTAGTTTCTAGTATTTCACTTCAGCTGTATTTCCACCTTGAACACCATGCTGCTTACAATGCATTTGCCTGGTAAAGCACAGTGACAAGACTGCAGGCAGCTGCTGTGCTTAAAGAAGAAAATGACATCACTGTGCAGATTAAACAAACAAGTAACAGCATGTTAACAGGTGAGCAGCCTGTTGCTGTTTGCAGCTGCGTATTTAAAAGATGCTAAACTGGGTATGTGTGAAAGGGTAGAGAGATGCATTAGGGCCAAAACAAATAATCAATTTCAAAACCAATTCTCTATTATTTGTGTCATTTTTGTTCTTACACTGCCTTAGATGCTTTTTTTCTAATATTTTTAAATATTTTCACACCTTTTAGGAATTAAAAGAAGAAACCAAGCATGACACTGCCTCCATCACTGATTCTCCCCTCTTCACGCAGCCCAATCAGAGCACAAAGCCACTCTCTGCAGGATGCAAGCCGCCATGTGACTTCCTGTAGACTAACCTAGACAGGAAGTGGTTAGAAGGTTCTTTGCACACCATTGCCTTTCACAGGACTCTTCCAGCAGTCAGCTTCCCCTGAGCTCAGGTGAAGCGTAACACATGAAAACACTTGACTGAAATTGTTGCACTGAGCTGTGGCAAACACATGTCTGAGTTGGTGTCTCTAGTAAAACACATGCAGGTGGCAGGATTGTTTTCTTTGAATGAAGTTTAATGTCACAACACACACAGTTTACTGTGTGATGTATCTAAGTATCGGAGCCCTGTGAATGGAAACAGTGTGGCAAAAGTCTGTTTATAAAGTAAACTTCTGCACACCCTGAGTTGCAACTAATGTGCTTATACTAATAACACAGAGCGAAGACGATCACAGACAGAAACATGTAATGTCTCTAACTACTATAGCATTGCATTATGAATCACTATTGCTGTGATAACTCTGGTCTCATTAGAGGGGCATAATAAATAAAATATTTTTATATGAACAATCTTGACCAAGTGGAATTTTTAAAAATATATTTATTAAAGTAAGTTGGTTGTTTTTGGGGGTGTTTGATGTGATAGTAAGGGGATCAATGCCTTCTCCAGCAGTTGTGGCTTACTGGCTGTTGGTTGTGTCTGACCACAGTGATACTGAGGCTGTGATCTGTCTAGGCCTGATATGTGTCCATTCTTGTTACAAAAAGTCAGAAATATCACCTTTTTTTGCTTCATTTTTACATCTTCCTATACAAAATAATAGTGATTAAAGGCTGTTTGTCCACATGTGCATGGTTTAGTTTACTATAAGACAGAAGTGTTGTGTCAACCCTGTCCAAAATAAGTGTCTCAAATCAACCCTTGCACATTGGAGACGTGAACTTTAGACAGACCCATGATGATTTTAGATCTTTACTTCTCTTTTCTTTCTTTTAAAATACAAAAAGGGTAACCCAGGCCACTCTGTGACAGTATGTAATCATATCTAACATTGCATCGTTTCCAGAGACGCCCAAGCATTTTTCATCATGTTCATGCAAAACCTCATTTTGTAAATACATGACAATGCATGTTTGAGGAAGAAAAGGATGCAGGTTCTGGACCGGCCTGCCTGCTGTTCTGACCTGTCCCCAGTAGGGAGGACAAAGACAACCCTGCTTGCAAAAGCAGGGACAAAACTCAAGAAATATCTTGCAGTCATGCTGCAATGAAGTGAAAGAGAAAGTAAATGGTTTATCCCTTTTTTTCCTTCATTTTTGTGTATGCACACTCCAAACCTATCTGATCTCTATTTCATTTAAGTATTGCTCACATTGGTGAGAATTATGGAACAATCCTTTTCAACAAAGCAATGAAAAGAGAACAGAAAATAAAATAGATAATAATAGCTATTATTCTATGTCAATAGATATTATAATAAACTTTATCCATACATAAGTTGAGGGTCAAGCACTGATACTTGACTAAATGCTTTTCAGGCATCAGGCGCGTAGAGCACGTCACAGGAAAAATGACACAAACCCCATCCTGCTGCTAACTTTGGAGCATGCAACATGTGGTTGACACGAGTTAGGTCAACATGCCCGGTGTGATGACACAGATGAATCCTGTTAAATGTAATTGAGCAATTTACTTGTATGTTTGGTCTTGCACAAGTAGATTAAAATACCAGCATATGGCCAAGAGAAAAGGAAAACCTCTGCTTTCACGCCTCATTTTAGAATCGCTTCTGTCCGACCATGAGCATAACTTACAGGCCTAACAGAGAAAGCACAGACTTATTGCTGTTTTTATCCCACATAACAGCGTGACGCTGATGTCAGAATCCATCACAGCAAAGTTGGGCAGTTGTTTCTTTTACAATCCTGGTTTGGAGCAAAGAAAGTCTTTTTTTTTTTTTTACATATTGCCTCATACATGCAATCCCCATTGTTACTGAGCACCGGTCCCTCTCATCTTTCCCACAATGAAATCCAATCCCTCATTTGCCCACAACGCTTGTCCTGTTAGCCTCCTCCTCCCACGCACAGCTACAGAGTTGGTGGGCAACCATCCCAAACAAACTCCACTGAAAGGGCTCAAACAGACCCATTTGTACAACATTTCAAACAAACAATGCAAATAATGTTTACTGGAGTTGATGCAAACTGCATAACAGTGGGAAAAATCCTTCTTCACAAGGATTTAATGGCAAATTGTACATCAATAATCTGAAAAATCCATGACAGTCCCTCAAGTTTGAGTTGTTCAAATATGCGGATAAATCATATTTGTTTTTACTTTCTTTTTTCTAGACTGGTCCTCCTGGGCAGCGTCAGATTCACAATGTGACATGAGGTTCACTAGGGGGCAGCAAGCATTCGACTACCACTGGCTGCTTTCTGATGGAACAAAGCTGAATCTGTGGGAAAAGACTGGATTTAACTCATTTTAGGAAAGATAGAAGACAAAGAGGCAGTGATATTACAGCAGTTTGATACCTGCTTATGTCAGTCGGTATGCAAACAGGAAGGAGGAAGTAATAGGAGCAGTTTCTTGAGGGGTCAAAAGAGGAAAATCTTGCTTTTATGTTGATGTCATGGAGGCTTTTTATTCAGCAAATGCTACTTCCAGTCTGTTTAGACCTGTAAAATGTTGTCTTTCAAGAAGAAAAAGTTTAGATTTTTTCCTAAAATCAGAGAAACTTGATGTCCTCCCAAGTCCTTGTAGTGTCAGTTGTTGTGCGTTTGTATATAAAGCCCTCCATTTGGGACACTTATGTCTTTTTTTCCCTTTAATTCATTTGGGAGCAAAGCCACTTCATCATCATGCTTCTGCGTATGAGACTTTTCAGTAAAACCAAAGCGAGTACATTGCATCAGAAATTTCGACACGTGCTGTTTATAAAAAAGAAAACTTGAAGAACTGGATATCATAGTGAAAGTGTCCTGTCATCTTTAATCTCTTCTGCTCTGGAGGTCTTTATCTCCAGTACAAGATCACTGGTTTTTATTAATGTTTCATTTGTGGCACTAGCAGTGTCAGGGCCAACGTTATCCACTGGATAAAATGTAAACTAAAAGATCTATCTGAGATTAAGTCTTTTAGGAAGAAAAATATGGAGTTTCTCTTCAAATATATAAAAATTAAATAATTCTTTCCTTAAAAATCTTTCTTTTCACAACTTAGAACTTAACTATCTTTATGTTTAGAAGTAAAAATAAAAATACAAGATTAAATGAAAAATATTGAAATAGAAAATATTCTTTTTTTAGTCCCTTTTTGTGACCCAGAACACAAATTTTTTATTCAAAATAAAATGGAATAAATTTAAACAAAATTAAATTAAATTAAATTAAATTAAATTAAAATTTCTGACTGCCAGAAAAGGGATCTGGCAATTCAACAGAATATGTCTTGAAACCAAAATTTAGCTTATTTATTGAAGTGTATTGTCTTTTTTTGGTAAGTGCTGCTATCATACAGAGAATACAAAAGTAGGTTAGTATATTTTCATTTTCTAACAAACTGATGACATCTTCCCAGCTGTACCTGAATGCGGCCTGTTCATGAGATGCTGACTGAGGCCAGATCCCACTTCAGAAGAGACACAATCTGCTGCATGAACAGAAACAAACAACACATGTTCTGTAAAGGCAGAAAACATGTTGCTCTACTGAGTGTTTGCTTCTCTCTGGTCAGTGTTTTCCTTTATCACGCCTAATGAGGCAGGCTTATTTGCCCTGCTCACCCAGCCTCTATAAAGCAGACTGTGTACCAGTGTCAGCCATTCGAGGGCTTGCTTTGTCAAGCACACGACAGAGAGGACGGCAACATCAAGGAAAGGTTTCTTTGATCATTTGACCACATCCTCCCAACTTTCCCTTTTCACACAAGCCTGCAAAGCCGCAGATGGAGGTTCCTTTCGCCATTCCTGCTAGCGCCACAAGTACGCTCTCATGGTTGCTAATTGCCGCCCAAAACAAAAGTAAAGGCAGGGCATGACTGAGAGATCAAACCCAGCGAGAAGCGGGTGTTCAGAGCTCAGTGGGTACCGAACTCTTACATAAACGAGCTAAAACCAGCGAAGAAGCGACCTGTTTTCCCAGCCAAGTCCGACTGATAAATGAGTTACTATTGGCCAAGTGTGTTGGGAAATTCTCTCATGTGTCATCACAAATCAATAGATCCTAGTCCAGACCCCGGGTGAAGGTTAGTGACAGAGCAAACATGGAAGATGCAGTATAAAGGATTTAGCCCTGATCTGGAAACTTGGAAAAGGGTCAGAGGTCAGAGCAATGCTGCTTTGACGGGATCAAGATTTTTAATCATTACACCACACAAACTACGTGATGAACCTGGACTGATCAATGCCGAACCAAAGCTGAGAAGGTTCCTTTCAGGCTTGGATGAAGGTGTCGCCTGCCTACCTGCAGATGACTTTCTCTGATTGAAACCAGGAAAAGTTGGGAAATATTTCCCACAGGTCTTGTAACTTTTGCACTCTGCAGAGCAGGAACGAATTTGCACACCTGTAACAAGAAGGAAACAACCTTTTAAAGAGTGATTAACTGGATGTTGAGTCAGAACTTAAGAATTCAGATCAGTAATTAACTAAAAAAAGAAATCCCTATCCTTTTACATCTGTAGTTTCCACAAGGATTATGTTTGTTTTGATGGGGAACTGAAGAGCCAGAGATGCTTTATGCATATCCTAAAGGACAAAAACAAAACTGTACATCCTCACGGAGACTACATTTTGCGCTTTTTCTACATGGATGCACGCTTCTTCCCACTACCTTGAAGTGGGAATGTATGTTGCGTAACTTTCTAAGATGTGGCATCATGTGTATTCATTAGACAACTTGGCCACAGTCCAAAAGTTCCTCGAGGATGACGTGAAAAGAGATGCAGATGAGCCATCATACATGTTTGGGCCTGCAACCCCTTCTACCTGTTTTCAGGCACATACACAGACAACCAAAAGTGATGGCACTATGATTTGATAGAAACTCATCTAAACCTCTTTTTTTCTCCCAAGTTTATTTTAATTTTTATGGCATCTGCTGAGTCATACAAACTGCCCCTGCATTCTGCCATAAACCACTAAGACAATGTCATGGAAGAAATAATATATACCAAGGAAATGTTGACATGATAAATTTAGTGATGCTTCATAGTAGGACTTAATGCACAACTGAGAAGCAAAGTGAAGTGGAAGAATCCTGCATTTCTTCCTATCTACTTTAGACACTTGCCTGAGCGGATTGATAAGAGATAAGAGGGAGGGTAGGACTGCTGGAGAATTTCTTGAAAATGTGGGGCATTTTCCTAAGTATGTGCATGGTGCATTGTGATAGCATAAAAAAAATTGTCCGTAATTTACAAGCATCCTTTGCCTCTACAGCTCTAAGCAGTTGGCAGTTTTTCTTGTAGTATTAAAAACGCACATAATTATACAGAGATATTTATGTTGGTGTATTATAATAATGTCAATTTAACTTATCTTTTTTCGCAAGCTTACTGGAAAAAGCAAAATGCTTTTTGTTGGCCTTGTTTCAGGAGTTTTTTTAAACACCTTTTATTAATTATCTAATAAGAATAGACAGACTAATTGCTGTAATTTTTTGTGAGGATGTTGAATGTTCGCTTCAGACCTGAGGGACTGAACTCCGCCCACACACTATTTAAATCACTATGTCACCCGGCGCTCAGCTTCACACTGCAACTTGATCTTGACCAACAGGATTGGATTCATGGGAAAAAACTTTTGACTGATTCTACCTACAGGCAGCCAAAAAGGTGAGACTAACCTTAATAATAATTAGGATTTATACATACTGTATAACACGTCACACAGGGATATGTGTATTGGATTTATTTCCCTTTATGTCTAAAAAATAATTGGGGCCATTTTTAGCAGACTTTGAAAGCAGCATATGCTGTATTAGTGTGATAGAGATTCATAAGCATTTAATTATTGAAATAATTTATGTTGCTTCAAATATGCTTAGTCAGTAAAATTGAGAAACAAGCTTAACAATTTATTACCATTTTTCTTTTTTCCCCCCGGCAGTCTCGAGTTTGCCAAGCTTGGATATCAGAAGTTCTCATCAAACTCCCTTTTCCTTTTTATTTATCATTCTTTCCCTCCATTCCTGGGATTGGAACTTGGCAGCCTGCGAGCTCGCCCCTCCTTTTCACAGAGAGGGTGTAAAAGTTGAAGTTTGCCCGGAGATGCGGTCCTTAGCGCCGTTTACTGTGTATTGCATCAGCCTGGTTTCCCTCCAGCAGCTGTTGGCTTTGCCGGCTGACAGAAACAGGTAAGGACAACTATTACTGTTACTATTACTACAACTCTCACGCTTATAGTAACTGCAGAATTTAACGCTTCTGATTGGCTGATATAGCACTCTTAAATAATCATAAATGCACCTGTCCGCTGGAAACTTTAGTCCAGTTAAAATGTTAACTTATTGCGCTAGCAGGTAAGCTACTTTCTCCCCCCTTACCTACATTTTTACATATATAATTACATATAAATGATAAGAAATAGCATGTGCGTGATTTTTACATTTGTCGTCTTCTAGAAGTTTTTTTTACATGTCTTTTAAATATTATTTTATTTCTTTGCTAATAATTTAACCATGTTGGTTGCTCTCGGTGATTTTATCAGTTTGTAATTTTCTAAATTTATTAATTTATCTATTTATTTTTTTGTCTTGTTGTAAAATGCATATTCATTCACCTTAATTGGCCAGTTTGTGCCGCTTGTCGGCTGACTCGACCAGATTGTGCCGTGCAGAGTCACATGAGGGTCAGCGTTTGTGGAAGTTTGTTGTTATGTCGGGCAGATAGCAGATAATGATCCCTGCAAGGTCAAAGGCTGGCCATTCATACAATAAAGATAGTTTCTTTTTCTCTAATGTTTGGATCAAAGTTCAAATAACATGCATTAGCCAGTAGAATAGACACAAAAAAAGCCAGCAAACAAATAAAACCGTTTATTTTTGCAACAGATTATGAATATGGTTGAATAAACTGTCTGTAATCTATGGCAAGTTCACCGTGACCTATTGTTTTATGCTGTTATCTCTTATGGAAGGCTATCACTCCTGGTGGCTGCAGCCAGATTTAAAATCTGACCTAATTTGATTATAGCTGTGAAAGTGCCAAAACCACTGAAATTTCTAAATCTTTAAACATTTTTTCACATACATGGCTCCCTTTTTGCATTTCCTTTCTTGTACCTCTGCTTTCTAATCCCCACAGGAGTGGCCATTCATTAGAAATTTTTGGTTTGACCACCATGAGATTATGTGCAGCATATATATAATTTCCAAGGTGGGAAAACCAGTTTGTCTATATGAACAGACCAGCTGGAAACATCACAGTGGACTACCTTGTTAGTCAATAAATGGCACTTGTATTTTTCCGCCCTTTTTAGTGGAGTTATTAGTCACAAGCCGTACAATAAGACATTAGGCAACAGCAGCAGCCAGTGTAATTAGTAGTAACAGTCCAACAGTCCATGTGCAGGGTTGCAGTGTAAATGCAAACCATTTTTTGGATGAATTAATGTAAAGGATGCCCTCTTCTGGTGAATTTTGGATCCACAACTTGTGGCTCAAAGGCCCCACTGACACGACGTCATTGCTATAAATTACACCAAGAGCATGTTCCTTGAGCCCGGGCTTTCCATACATTCCCTCCACATGACTTAAATAAGCAAACTGACAAAGACGAAGCGGCTGATTCTTCCAGACGGATATACCATAAATCTGTTTGAGGGGAAGATAAAGCGGTCAAACGAAAGTTAAGAAGTAGAGCAAAGGTCCTGTGCTGTATTTGAACCTGAGGCCCCTTTAACTACATCTGCAACTGATTAAATGTTTTATACTCTGGAGTCTCGCCTCTGGATTCTTAATGACTATCATAATATTCCCAAACCACACCTGATCCGGAAATTTACACCTGCCTTGCATTATAAGCCCCCACCACTCCCTTAATCTTTCAGTTTTTCAGAATTTGATGCAGCAGCTTCCATATTTCCCTTCTCCGCCACCCATCCTACTTTACAAGCCTCGCTTTGCAAATCATCTCTCATAAACGTCCCATCCCGTGTTTATTAACATACTAAATTCTCCTCGTCTCTCAGCCTCACCGAGCACATGATGTTCTGTGACCATCACACGCTGACAGCGAGATAATAACAGACATGATGACTCCCTATCGTTTTTTTTTTTTAGATGCCGAGTGTATGTGAGCTCAAATGTCTGCCATTCCTTCCCTGTTCTGTCTTTGTGTCCATGTGGTCTCTTCCTGTCCTGATAAGGACATGGCCAAAACCCCACAAACGAGCCGGCTACAATGCTCAACAGGCGCTTTCCTAACAAGGAGAAATTACAATGTTCTTCAAACCGCATTCAGCGCATACCCCTCATTGTCTTTTTTAAATAACGTTTGTTATTTTTGCATAAGGGAAAATAGTTACGGTCTGCTGACAAGCAAGTTAAATGTGTCTGTGGCATTGAGGCTGCCCTGCACAGATTACAGGAGTGGTAGGGATATCCAAAGTTGATTTGCAGACATGCTTTTGGTTTACTTTGTGCTTTGGATCAGGGTAAAATTACATGACACATCAGTCTGTGTGTAAATGTCACGGTAGGTTTGTGTTGGAGTGTTTGCGGGGCTACGTTTAGTCGTGTTTTTCTACATTCAATCATTATGCCACCTTCGGTTTTTGAGCCGGATAGGGAGGGACTTCCATCATAGAGTCTCTTAACATAATATTTGCCTGAGAAATAGACCACATTCACTGTGAAGAGAATCCGTGCACACAGTTTTCTTTGGGGCGTCGCTATTCTAACAACATCAAGCACAAATCAAAAGAAAACCACATTATTTTGTCTGTACAGTGATTAAAAACCCCTGTATCTTGATTTCAAACCAAAATAATGGTGCTCGGAGTGGGAAATCTCTGCTGGAAGCTTGTGGAGGCTGAAAGCTGCGAGCAAGCAGGCAGAGAATTCCACTGTGGATTAATGTCTTAAGATCTAAATTCCAACCTTTGCATCCAGAAAGGGCCGCTTTCCACTCCACACAGAAAAAGCCTCACCTGTGTAGAGGCACGAATGTACGTGCATGTTGCATATGCATAGCAGCTTATAGTGGGAGTTTTGACCAGGAAGCATTATGGTAAAAAAAAAAAGAAGGGTGGCATCTATGGGAAAGGACACTTACAGTTGTTTGGTGATGTGTTGGTGAGTTTTGTAATACTGTGGTGTCAGAGCAGACATGCTGTATAGTCTTCCTCTTGGGATCTAGTTTATATCTATAACTCACTGTCTGAAGAAGTTTGCTAGTGGTAACGGAAGCAAATGTGCTACTGAACCTCAGGATCAATGCTTTACGTGAAAAAATAATTGTTTCTTTATTTTTGTCCTGCTTTTTGGAAACAAGTTGATCTATGTCCCCATGTTAGAGATTACAGGTTAATGTGCTGCTGATTAAGGCCACCCTTGGTAAGTTTTAGCCTGTTTGGTAATCATATTGTGTATGAGCAGCATGGCACTGGGACAAAGTGCCTCTAAACACAACTTTTCCAATCATTCCAAAGCTTTTTTGTCATTAGATTGTCAGCCACCTTTCTATGTTTGCTAACTGTAGTCTGTGAGGGGTTTTGGTTTGGATTCATGGCTTGACCTTTGTAATGAAGGTATTTTAACTCAGGCTTTGATTTTGCACCCTGACAGATTTGAGGCTAATACTGAAGAAAACCAAACAAGGCCCTAAACTATTGTTCCCTTCTTCTACTGAGCTAGAAAATCTCCAGATATCATCTTCAGTGAGGTGGAAGCCCTAAACCGAGGCGTTAAAAACCTGAGCAGACAAAGCGATTAAGGATGAACCCGCTCAAGTATCTTTGATCCTCTGCCAATCGAAGATAGAAAAGGAAATCTGTGACTGTTGAGTCGTGGGATTAGCTTCTAATTGCCAAATTATCTTCTCTTTTTGGGATCAAATATGACAGATTGAAGGATTTTTATTAGCCTGCATTCTTAAAAATTGGATGAGCAAAAACCTGGCTGTGAAAAGGCTTTTTGAAGAGGATAACTGGAGTATCTTTGAGAAGTTTGGGCTTCGCTTTTGGCTGCATGTGCAACCAATAGATGGATATTTTACAGTTGACTTGAACTCCTTGTTAGAGACCTATTTGATAAGTACTCACAGTAGACAGTTAAATCTGCGTGAAATATTTCAGACCTCAAATGAACTGATCATTCCTTCCATCTTGGGACTTCAAATCTGAAGATTTGAGTGTACAGGGGAGATCAGGCTTGCTACTTGTAAAAGAAACTTAATTTTCTTTTGGTAGGTCTTTTTTTTTTAGTTGAATATGCTCAAATGAGACAACTAACCAAACATCAGCACCATATTTACCTGTAAATGTCATTAATAGTGACAGAGAAGTCATAATATTCAAGTGAATACATTTTTAAAATAACAGGTAAACAGGGTGGATTTCAGTATGAGCTTTTTTAACTTTTAAACTTTTGACCTCTTTCATACAAAATCCAGATGTTGGAGTCGTCAGCACCGCAGATTACAGTTGTGGATTTGAACTACATAAATGGTCACCAAGGTTGCATCCTCCCTGGAAAAGTCAGATGCAACAGTAATTATGGTGGTGTGAACGCACCGTGTTTCCAGCGATGGAAATCATTTTCTTATGAGCGTTAAACACAGCAGCAAGAATATGGCAGTTTAGTGCTGAGTCAGGAGAAGCTCTCCTTTTGCACTATTTTTACAGTAACCAGGTGGGTGTAACATGGTGATGTGGCACCGCAGCCGGACCTGAAAATAGTGCTTTCCTCTGCCTGTTACACAACTATTTACTCAGTAAACTGTTGCTGTTGGACAGCAGGTCCTCTGCAGGTTTTACGTATCTGCCAGCTGCTGAAATGGTCGGAACAGACCAAAGACTTCACATTTCTGAGTGGAATCCCAAACTTTCCGCGGCGCAAACCATCTGCTGCGTCTCACCGCCTCTCAGCGCGAGAAAAGTCTGAGATCATAGGGTGAAATAACACAAGTCAGCAGACTTCATGCGCAGACATCAGCTGTGGCGTCTGCTTCCCAGAACATGGGGAAACGCTGCTAAACCTGCTCTCAGTGAGTCAAAAACTCAAACACAGTCGCTGTATTTGCCCAGATGAGATGTTTAAACGCTTATTATAAAACCAAAAAGCTAACATTTAAAATTCTTTGCCCGTTTATCCCCTGGCTCCCTGGTGCACCATCATATTCCTGCTCACTGTAAGTAGTTGTGAGTGGTTAAAGGGATTCTTTTATAGGATTGTATGAAATATTTATGAGTAGTCAGTGTTTCTCTCTCTCAGTTTGGAAAATCTGAGACTTTATTACTGTGCAAGTAAAGCCATAAAGCTCCCAGAATAGCTCATTTTTCAGACCAGGTTTTAGCCTCAGCTCACCTATGAACCTAATTCTCCAAACAAAGCACAGTCTGACCATTATAATTACAACACACACCTTTTTATGTGCTATTAAGACACAGATTTGACTCAGACGGGGCTGCATAAGCACAAACAGTACTAACCGTTAAGTAAAGAGCTGCAGGGTCAAGTTGTTGAAACCGTCTTTGCCAAACAATGAGCAGATGGTGAGTCGGCCGCTGCTGTTTGCTGAGCGGCCGGTGTGCCCATCTTCGCAGATAATTTAGTAAACTCTATCACCATGGCGGACAGAAAAGCAAAGCATTTTGCCATTTGGATGAAGAATTGCTCTTAATATCTCGAGACAGAAAAATCTTCTCTGGAGTCCATCAGCAGATCAGAGACGTTGCTGGTTTGATGTTTGCTGAAACCCAGCTGGCTTTTTAAACACAAGGCCGTGGGTATAAAATCCTAATGCAATAATGAAAACAGACTCACAGCATGTGCTGTTCCAGGCCACATAAAGACCATTAACTTTTATGTCCTGAATTAAAACCTGAGCATGGTGACAGTGTGTGCAGAAACAACAGGCTAAAAATATTACAGCTAAGCGGTCATTAGTTATTTTATAGATATTACAACTATTCTTTGGATTTTTTTCCCTTTTTTCCACTTCTTGTGATTGTTACTGCAAATGTTTCCTTTGCTCTCTGCTTTTCTGGTCACATTACACCAACCATGTAAGCCCATTGGTCAAACAACTAATTTCTCTTCTCTCCTCAGGTTGGATGTCCTCAACAAGCTCATCGGAGAGAAGGAGGACAGCGCTTTTCCTCCGGCGAGCCAGGCCGACAGCGTTGTCGCTTCTTCGGCAACTAGCCGACTCCCAAAATGGCTCCCTGGTTTCCTGAGAAGCCCACCTGCAGCTGGAGTGAAAACAGTCTCTCCTGGCCTGGCGTGGGCACGGCCAGCTGAGTCTTCGCCGATCGAGCGGAGGTCGATCAGGGCTCGTCGTTACGCGCACTCACGAGGGGGACACCACCACCCCCACCACGCCCAGCTGATGAGAGTAGGCTGCGTCCTGGGAACCTGCCAAGTCCAGAACCTCAGCCATCGCCTGTATCAGCTCATCGGCCAGAGGGGTAGAGAAGACTCGTCCCCCATTAACCCTAAAAGCCCCCATAGTTACGGATGAGTTAGCCTACTCTTTAGAACACCCACAGCAAGTCCTAATGAATTTATATCTCTATTTATTTATCTATTAATGTATTACTTGTAGTCTTTGCATTGTGGATTGACGTTGCCCACCACTTCTGTTTCACTCATCTTAGTGATTCTATCATTCAAAATCCAATGGACCAAATCCACTTTTAACCCTCTAATCTGAACTCTCCGCCATCCCGAGGCCGTTCGCCCTCTGAAAGACGCTGAAGTGTATTCGATTCTTCCTGCTGATAATCAAAGGAAATCAAGAAGCCTTGGACTGACATTTTAATCCCGTTAATGGAAGAGTAAGTCTAGTCTTCAACACCATCCAACGGCTTGTTCCTGTCTGCCAGCTGACCTCCCCAGCGGTGGTTATCCTGCAGCTCATTGATCAAACACTTAAGCCCTTAATGTGGATTTCTAGTTGCACCATGAGCTGGGGCCCTGTCACAACCAATGTATTCCCAAAGACTTTAAGAATGACTCAATGAACCCTTTTACCCCTGGTTTCCATCCCCTCCTCCCATTGATCTTTTCTCAGCTTTTGAGTTCATATGCAATTTAAAAAGCCAGCGGTGATGTCCTTGGTTTTATTTGGACTGGGAATTCATTACTCAGACGGACTTTATGTTTCAGGAATGCTGTTTACATGCAGAACCATCCACGATACTCACAAACATTACAATCAGAGAACATTCAGAGTCTGGACGGCGTAACGTTCAGTCCACGCTGGAAAAGCAGGGGAAAAAGAGGGTTTGTCTGCAGAGCTTTGGAAGGAATGCAAACAGAAACCGAGTCCCATGAAGATCAGTTTCAGTTTTGTGTTACGGTGGCTGCTTGGCTGACACAGCTGGTGGCAAAGTGAACCCTGGAGCCAAGGATCAGCGCTCTGCCGCTTCACAGCGTTTTCCCTGTCGGACTCAGCCTTTTCACGTGATTCATTAAGTTTCCCCTGCAAGTCAGGACTCTGTTCTGACAGCAATTTAATTGACTTTGACCGAATCAATTCAGTCCTATGTTATGACACAGCGGGGTCAATAGAAGGGGGTCGCGGGGGGGGGGGGCGGGGGGGCTGATCCCTTATACTCTTAAACAATACTTACAAATGTCCACACATGCAGTCTTGGCATTTGATAGAAAAAAAAACAACTAATAAGGAAGAGAAGTTTACAGAGAATTACACACACTTACATGATTGATTTACCTTTTTTGACCATAAGTCTCTGTGTGCATTATTGATTTCCTTTTCCTTGTGACTGAAAAAAATATTTAGGGGCACAATTTTTATGTAGTTCAGAAACAAAACGCTTTCCTTCCCCTTTACGTCACTTTCTTGGCAAGTGGAGGCCAAAACGAGGCAAATGGGTTACCGGCAAGTTGGTAAATGTAAAAATAAGTCAAATTTGGTTAATAAAAAATACATTTGCCCTTAGATTTGCTTTTTCCTATGCAACGCTGTTACAATGCGGGTTTGAAATGAGAGACCACGGTGACCAAAATGCTAGGTGCAACTGTGCCCATAGTCAAATATGAGCACAAAATAGCACAAAAACACATACCCCAACATTTCCTTGTGTTCTGTTTATGTCCGACTCTGAAATGGTGGGCGGACGATGGACTAAGAATAACAAAAGTCTATAAACCAAACATTCTTGAGGAGCGATTTAAACATGCATACTGCTACACTTGACTTGCAAGCCTTAATTATGTGATAGAGTGCCTCAACTTGTAGAGTTTGAGTTGGTCATAGTAGGAATAAGGTCACTTTCAGATTTTTTTGTTTTAATTATAATTATAGTCATTTTGCTTGTAACTTCACATCAGAAAAAGTTTGTTAATCCTTAAAGAGCATTAGTTTAAACTCACCAAATACCTGGTAATACTTGACAAATCGAGTGACTTTGTAGTGTGTGACCCACATGTTAGTGTATTTTTGTTCTTTTTCTTTAATTTCCCATCTCTTTTTCCTGCTTTGTCGATAATCTTGGGAGACGGGGCGTCGCAGGGTGATATTAATCAGCGGTTCTTGGGTTTTAAGTCTAATCTGTTCAAAGGCTTGCTGAGGTGGATCATGCCGTTTTCTCTGCTGTAATGGAGCTGATCAATGTCTCGTGACGGATCATTAAAAAGCTTTGAGTCGCTTAAAAGACAAAAAAGACAAAAACTGCTGGATCTCTCTACTTTTTTGATAAGTTCAATATTTTTTACACACGATGCATTTGTGCATGTGTTTGCGCTGCTAGCCTATCAGGACACTTATCTTCTGTGTTTGATCTGCGCTCTGGACCAGTTTTTTCTTTTCTTGTTTTGTATGTTGGGACGTCAGACATTGCGTCACAAGGCGTTGTGTGAGCACAACCACCAGTACCTCCCCAATGGAAAAACATCCGGAGCAATTCACGGCTCCAAAACGGCAAAAAAAAAACCCAACAAACACAGGAATGAGTCAGAAAATGTTTCTGTTAAGGATCGTGAGGTTTGTTTTCACTGGTTTTTGAGTGGTTGAGTCACACGATCTCCTTTAGGATCACAGGAAAAGCACTTTAATGTAAGCATATCGTCAGTTTCTCACCACTTGAATTTCACTTATTGTAATGAACTTGTGAAAACAGGATGAGGTCCATCTTGTAAATGTTGCCTTTGAGATTTGTGTGCGAATGTTTGACGATGTACGTGCACTCCATGTGACGTGAGGATGAACAGCGTGTGCACCTGTGAATATACATAAGCCAAAGTATTTAAAGAAAAGTTGTGTATTTAAAGTATTTAAGTTATCTTTGTATGTTAATATCTGTATGTCACGTAAGCCTATTTATCTCAACTTTTCCACTGCTTAAAACTGGTAGGAAAAGAAGTTTTAACTGTAGTTAAAATGTTACTGTTTAACCATGTCCTTCAGTCTATTAAATAAAGAACTGTACTGTAGTGTGGCGGACTATAGAGTATGATTTAAGAGTGTTTGTGTGCATGCATACCTTAGGCACATAAAAGTGGACCATAAAGGATCACATGAGGCTCTAAAATACTGGGAAATGCCCATTAGGTTGCACAACATCCACAGAAAGTGATGTCCACTTCACCTCATATTAGTGTCCTCTTGACCAGATGAACTCTAGTGACGCAACAGCGGCCAAAGAAGTCAATTATTACATGAAAAAAAGCCTAATGGGGGACACAGGATAATGTGAGAGGAACATCAAGAAAAAAGGACATGATCTGATATCAGCAGAGGTCGTCTGACTGTACAGAGTTAATGAGTGATGGAGGGGTTTGGTCGAAAGCAGGCAAGCCATTGGTTTGCTCTGTGTTCGGAACAAGGGAGGAGAGCTGACGGGTAAGGGGGGGGGGCATCTTTGGATTTGTTAAAGCATTTCTTTCCACTTGATCAGTTTTCTAGACTAAACCATGAGGAAATTAAATTTCGGAGGTATCTTGGAGGTGAAACTGGCGGCAGCTGCCCTGATGTTAGATGGCACAACTGCTTGGATAAGTTGAGGTTGTCAGTTATCCAGTTCCTGAACTGTAGAATATACTAACAGGCAGATGAAAAGTTCTCCGAAGCGCTGAGGAGCTTACATGATCAAATGCTGGCTGGCTGGAAGTAAACTCAAGCTGGGAAGGCCTGAACCTAGCCAGAAACTGATCTTATTACAAACAGTATAAGATACAAGACGCATCTTCATTTCAAGCTTTTACATATCTGGAGGACTTGTCCTCATGTGACAGAGGGAAGCAACAACAAGCAGATGCATGTCTGCGGGAGCCATGTTATAATATGTTATAATAAACATGTTCTAGCTGTAATGATTGGTTTTTTATTCCCTGCTCATTCATCTTCTGTGGTTATCTTGCCTTTAAAAGAATCAAATGATAAAAAGAACTTGCTTGCTGAGTCTGGAAGCTGAAAAATGTCTACATAAGAAATGCAACATTGTTGTGGGCAACAACAATATCCGAGCTACACAACTGTTGACAAGAACAAGACATGCAGGAGCCAAGACCTTAGTCCAGCTCTCTTGTTGTCAACAGGTAGTGAGAATGTTCCCATGTTGATGCTTGTGTAGCAACCTCATCACCTTTTTCTTGAGAATTCAACAATTCAAACATCTATTGTCACCCTCTAGCTGTTGCATCGCCTGGAGGACACAGGATATGCAATGTCATCTGGTGGTAGTGGAGATATGGGTGGGATGACAGAAGGACCATTCACGGCCTTGTGGGTGTTTTTTGTAAGAAAACCTTTGAAATGTACAATGTTGAGAAATACTGGGGGATAACAAATGCTGGATACGTTGCTATAATTTGACCTATAATGCCTTTTATATCAGAAATACACAGCCCATCTCTTGAGTTTATCAGTATTCAAATAGAATAATTCTTGCCTGCAGCCAACAATTACACAATAAATTAGCCAGTGTCATTTATAATTTAGGTTTACAGTTGAAATTTGAAGGTAATTTATTGCCTGCTGAATAGGGTTAGGGTTAGTAAGGGAAGTACGGGAAAAGCACATCATGCACACACACACACACATACACACACAAGGACGGCAGCTAACGGAGGTGTTGGTCAAGTCAAATGACTGCAAATAGCTGACTTATTGCAGAATTCTGACCTAGTGGAAACTCACAGGATGTCAGATGTACTTCGTGCTGCCTAATGGGAAAATAAGCAAGAAAAACATCCACTTAACTGCAGTTAAATTTTCCACAGCAATCAGTGGAATTCAATGCTTTAGCCACAGAATAATGAATGACTGTCAATTGGCTCTAAATAAAGAGGAAACATATGGAGAGAAAATGTCTAGGAGAAGATACTTTTGCTTTAATGAATTAATAGAATGATTGAAACTAGCACAGAATGGTTTCATCTGCTGGTTATTTGCTTTTTGATGGTTTTATAGTTTTTTGTGACTATGTTGATCAGTGTAACATCTTCTCAGGCTACTTCCAGGCGCATAACGCATCGTGTCACAAAGCTCAGACCATGTTCATCTCATTGAATCTATGCCATAATGAATTTAGGCCGTTCTGAAGGAAGAAGGGGATCATGTAGCTTTAGGGGACTTGGCAGTCCCCTAAAGCTACATCCTGCAACTTCTAGAAGCATCCCTTCTCCAGCACACCTGAATCAAATGATTACCTCGTTACTAGGCCCCTTGCAGAGCTGAATGACCTGCGGATGAGGTAACTTAGCCATTTTATTCAGGTGCGTTGGAGAAGGGAAGCATGTAGAAGTTGCAGAATGGCCGTTTTTGAGTACTGGATTTCCTGCTTCAAAGGGTAAAAAGATCTCTCGCTCTCTAGAACAGGGGAATTCTTGGCCATTTCCAGATATAGTGTCATTCTAAAGTCATGATTCCTTCAGCTGGAGACGGCCACTGTGCTTTCAGCAAGCTCTCATTCCCTGGAATATCTACTCTTACATGATGTCTCCAAGTACTGAGCTCTGAGTGTGAATTACGTTTTGACACAAACCACAGGGTTACATAAATTACAGACTTACTGGCCTTGGATTCCCTTCGAGCTTAAAGCGGTTTCTCTGTCGCTGATTCAGCTGGATTCACTGGGGAAAAGGTCTGTGATGTTATATTGGGGAGGTAATATCTGCAGGCCGGATAATGGTAGTCAAAACTGATGATATAAAAGGTTATTCTTCTCTATCCTTTGCTAGTTTATTGTTTAAACACATCATCAGCTCCACCAGGGTCAGAGTTTTCATGCATCCTTCACGTATACTGTAATATGCGTCTTCATGAAAGTTCTGCAGAAAACACACTCCCATCTGGACCGAACAGGCAGCTCTGCAAGGATCATGCTCTCTGATCTCTTCACCACTCCTACACAGACACTCCAGCAGATCCAGATAGACACTTCTGAATTAACGACTTCCTGAGAGGCAGACCATAATGTGTTTGACCCAGAGGTTGAGTCTGAGTGGATTTTCAGTAGCAGAGGAGTACTGAAAGGACTGTGATTTTCTCTGACCTTGTTCACCACAGGCTCTAAGCGTTACTCACAGTCTATCTGCAGAAATGACTTAAGAGCTATAAAAGTGAAGGACAAGAGAGAACTTTGTGGCATGGTGTAAAACAATTCACCTTGAATTCAAAATTAGGAGTGTGGGTATTTGAGGACCACAGATACCTGGGTTTTCCTTTTGGCCAGGACTGGAAATACAACACATTGAGAGAGCACATTACTTCATCAGGTCCTTTAATATATACAGAAAGACAAAAATACATACATTTGTGGTATGGAGTGCATTCAAAGCTAGTGACTCAACAAAACTGAGCAACCTGATGAGGAATGCAGGCTCTGAGCAGGGGGGCTACTCAGGAGCCCCTGTTGCACAAGCTGCAAGAATAAAAGGGCAACACTGAACATCCTCTGCAGAACATGCAGGTTCAGGCAGAGGCTTCTTCAGCCCTGCTATGATAATGCAAAACATTCATATTGACTTTAATGTCATGCAAACTCAATTTGGCATCAATTGCAACTTGCTACTTGCAACACTAAATATTTTCCCTTCAGTACATTGCATTCAGCTTTAATTATCATAAGCAGTGCTTGCAGTTAGTCTGGTAACATGGATGAACCATTGCAAAGAGGATTCCTTTATTTTAATAAGAAATTTTCTGGGACGTCATGGTAAGTGTGCAGCAGGAAACCGTGCAGTTTCATTAAGATGATGACTGTTTATATTTCAGGGGGATCTAATGACATACAGTGGCTTGATGAAAACAGTTGCAATCAGTTGCATTATTTAATTTATTTTTTAAAGAAAAGAAAAACAACAGCTTCAACAAATAACTGCTAATAAACAATCACTTAATCCCACTTTATCTGTTTATGTTCTGATTCAGAAAAAAGGAAAAGGAAAACAACTCACACCTAAGGACTCAAAGCTAACAAACACACTGATACGCTGTGTCTTTTACACATACTTAAAGTCTGAAACATCTGTTAAGTTTGAACCCACTGGTATGCACTTTACTATCTTAGGAATTTGCAAAAGTTTTAGGCAAGAGTGAAGAGATTTTATAAAGTAAGAAAATCATCAAAATTCTTGTTTTGAATCAATTTACAAAATGCAAAGTGGGCCACCCTTTGCATCAATTCTTCTCAGAAAATTAACACCTTTAGTCATTATACGTGTTACTATTTATTGGCCGGGGTTCCTCTCAGGATAGGTAGACATTACCCTGCTCAAAACGCTAGAAATAAAATGCCATCTCAATTTCTAACCATGTTTTATAGATGTGGACAATCATGCTTAACTTGTGAATTGGGAAGGAGAGGGCCCAGTTTTCAGGTCACAGTTTGACTGTAAATCATATTTGTTTGAGTATTGAACAGATTTTTAAGTGGATCTTTACTCTCCCCTTAGTGCATTTAGTACTTTTTCCAAAGAACACTGGAATTATTCAGCTTTTTCTTTAAGCTTGGTCTTCAAAACCAGTGTTGCTACATTCATTCATTCATTTTGTGTACCGGTTCATCCAGCTCAGGGTCACTTGGGGCTGGAGCCTATCCCAGTTATTAAACCAGGCATCCCTTATGAAACCTCTGGGATGTAAACAGAAGCAACATGCTAAAACCTGACAGCAGACCTGCACAATGTTTGGATTTATAGCTACAATCAATCACATTAGTCATAAAATCAGCGAAATGATTGGCTGACAGGAACTTTCTTGGCTGTTAAGACTGTAAAAAAAAACACTGGAAAAGTAAATCAACCAACCAACATCAGACCATAAAAAGTTAATAAACGACAAATAAGAAGAATAAAGAAAAAACAAGCATAATAAGACATTTAAAAGTATAAGCACACTGTTTACTTCAGTTTGAGGACTTGATGGAAGAGCAATGAGTAAAAAGCTTGGAATTTTCTGACTGGATCAAACTGTTGCCACTGGATTTGCTGTGATACACTGTCCAGATCAAATACTGTATCTCTGACCCAGTTATCTGAGATATGCAGCACACATCTGATACATGGGGCACAACACGGAGATAAGGGACAGGAGATTGCTTTCACTGTCTTCAAACTGCTCACTTCCTTCTCAACCTCATATTGAAGCTCAAGTTTAGCAAATAAGTTGCTAAACAGCAACACACAGTCACAAATTCTATAACTTATATAGTCAGAGTTTGTTAAAATCTACAAATACAAATTTCATTTCTTTTTATTCATTTACAACTTGGTGCAGATGCCAATAAAAATGTGTCAGTGTTTCCTGTTACATAATGTCTTAATCTTGTAAAACCCATTCCTTCCTTAATTCCCCACCCCCCTCTATTTCATCTGCACAGCTGTTTAATTTTTACCATTATTTGTTTTTCATCAAGAATCTTTTCATTTTTAAGCACATCGGAAATGGTCGAGCTTACATTTGCTGTGGTGGGAAAACATCAGTAAGCAACTAAACTAAGCAGAAAAAATGATTTTACAGGTTTATGTTGCATGCTTCAGCCACAGTGTGCCAGATCCTGGCTCTCTTTATTTTACCCACATCTGTTTATTCACCTATCAAAAAGCACACTTGGTATTGTAGCTCTAAAATCGGACCATTTTGAGCAAGCTGTAACCCTTCTGTTTCTGCGTGAGGCTCAGGAGTTGTGCAGTGAGCAACAGCGGGTCCTCACACACTTTCATGTGTCCGCAGAAATAAAGTGAACGTTACAAACCGAGCCTAGAAAGCCAAACATTACAGTGTAGATAGCTGCCTTTGTTTCCTCGCCATCCAATCCAGTGAGTAAGGGCTGTGCACCTGTCTGAAGGTTGGCTCATCTAACTTCTGCAACATTACAAAGGAATCTAGCAGGGGGAACATTTTTGGCTTTGTTTGTCTTTACTGGAAATCTTGATCTGACGCACTTGACCTGCAGAGAGGACTTTCACTCGAGGTGGCAGAAGCAAATTATTGCACGTTAAGGAGATGTTTTCGTACATTGATGAGACAGCAGCAGGTGATTTTACTACAGCCCAAGAGGCAAAACTTTCCTAAAATATTACACAATGATGAAACATTCTGTAACCTAATTAGATTTTTAACTATCTAGAGCTTTTTGTTCTTTGACCCAGTTCAGTTCTGACTCTGCTTTCAGAAATCACGTTCTGTTGCTATCTTGGTGTCGGCTGGTTCTCGCTGAAAGAGGAATTAAACAGCGAAGTGCTGACTTGAGCAAGGGCTTGTGTGGCAGAGGAAGTAGGGCAGATATTTAAAACGAATGTCTTCGGTAAACCTCTGCACTGGTACCCTCACACACATCCAGAGAAGAAACAAGTAACTATAAGATGATGATGGTAGAAAACAGGGTTCCACACAGATGGGAGCATGTCTACAGGCCTGAATTGAGCTGCTCCAACGTGATTGGCTATTTTTTCTAACAAGTAGTCCAACAGGTGTATCTCATAAAGGTCATCGTTAGTGCAGCTCACACTCTGCCATCAATGAATCCTTTGAGCAGCTAGCGTTAGCAAAAAAACGGCTGGCCCACATCTCTGCAGCTGGACGGCGGGCGACAGTAACGAGGCGCCGTAAATTTAGTCATTCTGTCTGTCAGTTCACAGCTTTCCGGGTCAGAGCGTGTCTGTGCTCTGAGGTTATGTTACAGACAAAATAACTCTTTACATAACAGATAAGGTGGGTCATGTGGGGATGTATAACGTAGTAGTTTTTTGTCTGCAGCTGTTTGGCAGACTGGTTTCTGGTATGCCTGAGGGTGTGTGTGGATTACGCTAACATCAGTCAACCCCCACAAGTCCATTCATGCCACCTTACACACATCTTTAAAACTGAATAAATGGAGTTTATTAATTTCAAATAATTGTTTTACACCAATGTAAAAACTAATTTATCTGGAATTCAAGATATCTTTTGATAGGATTTTACAACATCTGCACATTGGTATTCAGGGTGATCATTCTGTCTCCACAAAAGCCTTATTGGAAAGCGTAGTCCTCAGCCACAAACAGATGTTAATTACCATGTACACTGTTCTTTAAAAGAGACCATCAGTAGTTTGTTTAATTGGGCAAAGAGCTAAATACTGGTTACTTTATTTGGATTTATGATTTGTAGGTTCTAAACACACACTAAGTAAATAATTCATTTTTTGTGTTAATTTACAAAAAGATACACTCATCGGTCGTACCTAAACTTATTTACCAGTGTGTGTGTGTGTGTGAAGCTTGGGAGTTGGCATCTTGGCAAACCACAGGAAACTGATCTGTGGAAAAGCTGTCAGGCAGTGGTGATGTCACACAATCTGCAACCTCCATCATGCAAAGCTAAACGTGACTCTCCTCACACACACTCCCACCCACACATCCACGCCTATGCACACTCACACACGCACGCTAAGACACACACACACTCTAAAACACACTTGACCCATAATCGTAAATGCTCCGTTATCTAGAACATCCAACCTGCAACTGTTGTATCACCTACATGCAGTCACGCTCTTCCACCCACAGCCTCTCTTTCTCTCTCTCTCTCTCTCACACACTCACATGCTGAGCCCCTGGTCGTCCCTCTCCAGGGCCAGCTGGGAGCAGTATACGTGCAGTTTCACACATACTCTCCTCAGAGGCCACGGCCCTTTTCTCACACTGGTTATTAGCACAAGACCTGGATGAGTTTCTGCTCCTGTATGCTGTCGTGTCACACACAAATACTGTCATAGCGTCATCAATTCAGTGAACTCCAAAGGTTTTCCTTGTCAATTAGTAGCAAAGTTTTTAACTTTCTCAACTTATTGCTTTATCAGAATAATGACCCCAACCCCAGACAGCCCCTGTTTAACTGCTTGCTGCAAGCTGTAAAAGCACCAAGCCCCACAACAAGACGAACTTGAACTCTGACCTCGAAATGACGAGAAACGACACACACCACCGGCTCTGACGCATTCAGAGCGAGCTCACATCGTCAAAAAATCATTCAGCAGATACCAAGAGGTATGAGGGGACGAGTGGTTGGCTATCGCAGCCTCTTTATATACACACACACTCACACAAATTAACGCAAAGAGTCAAGCACCTTAACCCTAGACTGCTTAATGGCTGTGGGACTTGACGCAGCATTTGAATACCTTCACTTCTGCAAATATAAACATAGTAAAAGAGAATGTTAGTACATCATCCAGGTCTCCCTCTCCAGGACACATCTGACTGCTGCAGGAATTCTGAGAATTTAGCATCATTTATAAAGGGTTACATATTGAGATATGAGCTGCTCTGTCAGGAAAGAAAAAACAGTGTGTAACTCTGAAACTGACTCGACAGATTCTCAGTGTTTGCATGAGGTATGATGGGCGTGTTTTTGATATTTCAGTGGTTTTTAATTTTTTTCATACAGATTTGACAAATTACATAGCTATGTAATCAACAAACAAAAACAGAGGCAATATGGTGATAACATACCAGATTCCGTATATTTATCAACAGGAGATTTAAACTGTGCATTCGAATCGTAATGTACTTGAAAATGGCTGAAGATTATACAGAAAATGCATCTTTAAAGCATCCAGAACCTTCATTTTGTCACAACTAATAACATTTCTATGTACATAAAATGTGTTGGTCCTTAAGATAATAAACAATCCTTATAATTTCTTTAAGTTACAGATTTCAGACCTTTAAATGTGTCACTACATTCAGGTCTAATGTCAGAAATAGAGTTATTGCCCTTTTTAAGGCTAATTTAAAAGCATTAATCGGTGCAATTTGTCAAATATTTGTCATACATTACTGCCTATGTACTCGCATTTATCCTTTTATGCTTGCATGGTCCTAAGGTTGTGCTTCCACTAGAGGGCAGTGCAGACTTCAGAGAGCCACACTGTGAACATTGACCCCAAGCTCTATGAAAACTGACTCTGAAGGCAGAGGACAGACAGAAGGCTTTGTCCATTATATGTGTTTCTAATGTTAAATCAACCGTTACACTGACCAAAATCCCCAACAAACATCTGGCCCTTGAGTATTGGTGAATTTTTTCACTGGTCCATTTGGCTGCACGCTTACTGTCAGGGAAACAAATCTGAGAGATATCTCTTAGTAGTTATATCTAACATGAAAGCTATAAAGATTGTGGGCAAAAATTGAATTAATAGTTTGGTTTCTGCTCAAAGCTAGCATAATCATCCCAGAGTTGTGATACGGTGAAATGCTGTCACTATATGAAGCTGTGATGACAAGACTGTCCTCTGGCAAGCTGAAGTATAGTGGACCAATAAGTGTTAGCCTGTAGAGAAAAAGTAGCATAACATGCTATAGAGAAGAAGCCTTTACTTCTCTGTTTGTTATTTTACTCATGTGTTAATACATTTGTTTTTTTTTTGGGTGGGGGTGGGGGGTTGTTAACACCCACAGAGACATGACAGTTTAAGAATTTATGTTTGTATAAAGTTGCCAGTTTTTTCTTTACCTTACTGAAGGTTAAACTTAAAATCGGTCAACATGTATTTCTGTAAATCAGTAGAGACCTTTTTCTGTTTTTGATTCGCTAAGTGCAGCATCCTTTGACTATAAACATGTACACCCAGCTGTTGTGTTCCTATTGAAGCTGAACCCTGGTTGAGTGGTCAGTCATTTGCAGCAAGACTGACTGCCATTTGATCACTGACCTATAGTTTTGTAGTATATATCAAAGCTAAAACCCATTGAAACAAAACAAGAAAATTTAGTGGAAAATCTCAGAATAATAACTTTTCAATGCCTGAACCAGTGCCACCCAAAAGGTATTTACGGTTTGTCAACAGGACAGATGATCAGGGGCGCTGAGTTTTCCCTCTTAGTATGACCAGGGTTGATGAATGGGAAGAGTTTCTCATTAAATTTGCACCCAGTAAATGAGTAGATAAGTTCTGCAGCACCTACATCATAAAAAGAAACCAGACCTTCTTCATAGCTCACAAACATGCCCACTTTCTGAGTCTTAGCACGATTCTTCAGTAAGACTGGACATGGGGCAGTTACCTCATACTTTTTTCCATTTATCAATTCTAGAGCCCAGAAGCCATTTTTTGTCGTCAATGTGACATATTCCCTGCTGACAGACTCTCTGGCCACTCCTAAAGCCCACTCAGTCTTTTTCCCAACCTGAACCTCAAAGTAAAACTTTCCTGATGAGAGACCCTGCTTTCCTAGAACAATATAGTCAGCAAATCTCTTTGGACTGTCAGGAAGTTTCTGAGACACATCTCCACGTCTAATTTGCTTCCCATCATCAGACAGGATGAGAGCTGGATGTGCTGTTTCAGGATCAAGAGTCACATCCACTGCATACAGCTGGGCCCTCTTCAGCTCAGTGACAGGGAGCAACTTATGTGTCTCCTCACTGACTGTCTTCATCAGATTTGTCACAGCGTTCTTCATATTCACCGTATGTGATAAGGGACCTCTAACAACAGTCCAGTCCTTTGTATCCGGAAGGGGGCTCAGGGATGAGAAGTTTTTTAGGAAACTGAGGTGGTCTTTAGTGCAACATAATTGAACGACTTCAGCTTTGCTTTTCATCAACTCAAAGATTTCCTCCTCCAATATTTTGACCAAGCTCTCTGCATGTTTCTCTATTTTTTGCTGTCTCTCTTCAATGGTTTCAATGAGCTGAGCCAGACCTGCCTCTACAGATGCAATCAGAGCTTTGCAGGCCTCGAAGCTGGCTGCTGTCACTTTGTTTGCATCCTCCCTCGTGAGCTTTACACACTGTTGTATCTCCTCCATCTTCTCTCGTCTCTTACAGATTTTTTCCTCCGTATCATCAGATCTCGTCTGCAGGTCAGCTTTCTTTCTGTCATATTCTTCTATCAAAGGAACATTCTTGTGTCCGTAGTGATCCAGATGGGACTCAGTACAGGACTGACAAACACATATCTGGTCCGTCTTGCAAAACAGCTCCAGCGGTCGCTCGTGCTTCTTGCACATCCTGCTCTCCAGATTCTCCACAGGATCAGTCAGTATATGTTTTTTCCCCACTGTAATACTCTTGTGAAGCTCCAGATGAGCCTGACAGTAGGAGGTCAGACACACCAGGCAGGACTTCAGAGCCTTCAGCTTGGTGTCAGTGCAGACGTCACACAAAATTTCTCCTTCCCTTGCTTTATCTTCGTGCTGCTCTGAGCTGCGTCTTTCTTTCTTTTCACCGGACTGTCTCAACTGAGCAGCAACCTCTGAAATTAAAGTGTTAACGCGAAGTTCAGCTATATCTTTTAAAGGCTCTTTACACATGGGACACTGACTCTTCAAGTCACTGTCCCAGTGTTGTGTGATGCACTTCTTGCAGAAGTTGTGTCCACACGGTGTGGTGACCGGATCAGTGAACACGTCCAGGCAGATGGAGCACAGAAGCTGATCTTCACAGAGAAGAGTGCTGGCAGTCGCCATGCCTGGAAACATAAAACATGCAATTTGATTATTAAGTATCTACTATGATTAAGGTATCATTATTTGATGATAATGAAATGTTAGCAGTTAGTCTTTGATGAGTTAGTTATAATAGTTTTATAATTGACTGGCCATTGAGTAATTATTAACTGGTCGTCAGCCAGTTTATCAGATCCCGCAGCAATACAAAACTTTGCTGTGGTTATCACTAATGAACAATTCTCTGGTTAGGTTTCCAGCCATTGACTAACCGAGAGTTAAGTAATCATTAGTTGATCATAAGCAAATTTAGATTTCACAGGAATGTGAATTTTGCATCACTAATAAAATAATTAGGCCCTGACTAATTTCTCATGAGTTTCTCAGTAGATACAGAGAGTTTTATTGTGATTATATTTCAAGTTGAATGATGATTTATTTGTGCTTTACAACACCATATGAATAGTGATTAGGTGTTAACATAATTGTTTTTATATCAATGTGATGGCTTTGCTTTTATTTTTTTCTAATGTTTGGAATAACGAATCATAAATAACAGCCAGTAATTTAAAGGGGACAGTAATAATCTGATTAGTTTTTGTATATTTAATTTGTCACATTTTTCATAGTTGTTAAACAAAGTAACTAATTTTAAAGTGTTAAAAAGGGACTATTGCTGTGAAGTTCCAAAATCTCTTGCTGCCAATTCACTACAAGCCAATTAATTTGGTAAATGATTTCCACCTGTGTACAGATTACATGATATCAGTCTACATATTGCTGTTCAGAATCTGCAGCCCCATGAATCCAGGCAAGGGCACCACAAAGATCTGGATACTCTCCAAAAAAATTTAGCAAATAAGTTGTGAAAAAGTACACATCAGTGTATTGTCATAAAAACTATTCAAAGCTTTGGGAAATCCAATAGGATACCATTTAATCCATCATGAAAAAATGGAAAGAATTGGGCTTTTCTAAAACCCTAACAGACCAAAGAGATAAAAAAAGCAAAGCATGGTGGTGGCAGCATTATGCTGTGGGGATAGTTTTCATTAGCAGTGACTGGAAAACTGGTTGGATGCATACAGGGACAAACCTGTTTCAGTCTTTGAGTGAGACAGACCTCCAACTTCCCTAAGCACGCCGTAAGACTGGAGTGGCTTAAAGGGAACCATTAACTGTGATTGAATAGTCGAGACGAAACCCAGACCTCAACCCACCCAAGAATCTGCAGCGTCACTAAAAATTGCAGAATCATCCATCTTGAAGAATCTAATAGACAAAAAAATCCAGTGTCTGGATGTGCTGAACTCATACAGACATATCCTCAATCTTGCAGCAGTAATTGCTGCAAAACAGGGGCTTATGATGATCTAATTTAATCCCAGGTAATAGGAGCAAAACCCAAAAATCCCTAAAAAAAAATAGGGTGAATACTTTTGCAAGCCACCGTAATAACCTAAGTAGTTTGCCATCATGATAATTAGATATAATTGCAAGTCACTGCTGGAGGAATGCACATCACTTGGAGCAGACTAAAAGGAGGGACAAGATATGTGGGCAACCATTGCATAAGAAAATAGAATGGGATAAATAATTTTGATAGCCCATAATGCCATTTCTTTTTAGTTTATGGCCTCATTGGTTGGGAATCATGAAAATAATTATATTCTCACAGTTATGTGGGTGCTTATGTGGAAGCTTTTAAAGCAGACTATCAACACATTCAAGATCATTCAATCCAGTATTCAGTTCTATGGCGTCCTCTTGTGGACACGTTGAAGACAGCTCCAGAATATTTGTGTTGCATCACTCATTTTAATAATTTGGGGGTTTCAATCTCCAATTTACCCTGCACTTGGGTTTATATGGTACAAAAAGGTCAGATATTTAAGTATGTATGAGGCCATGAGGGGCATAATCTTGTTAAAAGTCAGATAGCTGAGTCTCAAATGCAAATTCCTTGCATTTGTTTAACAAGTTAAGTGTTGACATAAGTGAGATGTGAAGACAAGTGTGCCGATCAAAACTCGAGTAAGAATCAAACCAAAAGCAGAATCCCTTTGCAGGTTTTTTATTCCTTAACACAAGTCAGCACATGGCAGAATTGGTTCGTTCCTGGAGTTCACGCATCACAATACTACTTAGATATTTGTCATATACTAATCTATTAGCATATTAAAGATAAGTATTATGATAATTTTTTTTCATGTGTCAACATTTAGGACATTTTGATGTTTTGGAACACATTTATACTGAATTTATAATACTATATGCATATTCACAGTAATATTATTCTTAAATGTAGAGATAGAAACCCATTCCACCAAAAAGCTGAAGGGAATCCATATAAACAAATTAAGAATTAATAAAAAACAATCCATATCAGAAGTCAAAAGAGATGGATGACTCCCAAAGCCCTAGATTAACAGCTTGCTTACATATTAACTCATTGAGAAAAGCAAGATGTTTCTTTGTTTATCACTTCACCATGTTTAGCAACAGCTGAACCACAGCTAATACTCACCAGTATTCTGAGACTCGACAGTGCTGTTACTAAAGACCTCAAATTTAAGATGACGGTGATCTTAATTTCCCCTCTTCTTTGTAAAGTCGGTTTCACTTTCATTTACCTTGAAACATAATCAAACACTCTTCCGTGTTTCACGCTTTTTGTCACCTGAAACCTTCAGAGTCAGCTGACAGTGCTGCTTATTTGGTCACTAAATCTCATTTTAACCAGCTACTCCCCCAAGCAAGGTACAATATTTTAAACAGCTCTCAGACTATGAACTGCTGTTTGGTTACTGTTTAGATCCATGTGATGAGAAATAAAATGAAAAATGACTGGAATCTGGATTCTTAATTCCATCATTGAATATATATATTTGTACCGTAAAGTTGAATCCTTGCACATTAAAACATTTTCTTTAGCTAGCTTCCACATTTAAAGAAACGTCTTTAACCACAAAGTCCTCTATTTCTTAATTAGCATAAAAAGCCATTTTTTTTGTAACTGTAAGAACTGAAGAAAATATCTCTCTTAGATTACTATCAATCAAATTGCTACTTTAACATACCATGTAAAAATGAGCTACTAAAAAACAAGTGAAATATCAAAGTTGTGATCTTTGAAACTAAATGATCAGAAACTATATGAGTAAGTAACTAGAAGAAAGATACATCACAATCCCTTGAAAACAAAATAATGCCACAAGTTATTAGAAGGTTTATAATACTTACTGGCTGTATTCTGGGCTGCTGTAGAAGCCTAAACTTTCAACTGTTTGTCAGAAAAAGAAGTAGAAGTGATCTTGACTTTGGACCTGCTATCAGTTATTTTTATGACTTTATTTAGCTCGACAATAAAGCTGTAAAGTTAAGGCGACACTACAATTTCCTACTGAATGTTAGCCAATGATCTTGTTTATTTGGGATAAAAAATAAGCGATCAGCTGTTTCTTTTAAATCTTTTGAATCATTTTTCAGGCTTTATATGTCCATTATCTTACTGTTTATGTCACTGTGATAGCATAAAATGATAAACTGATGCAAGAACAAATTAAACAAAGATTCTGATGTGCAAAGAAATTTTTTAAATGGACTAAACTAATGGAACACATTCAATGTTGTCTTCATTTCCCAACTCACTGTCTAGGTTGAATTTCTGGAGTTCTGATCAATCTAGCAGCAAAACCATGTTGTATTTAGCTTTTAGGCAGTGTATTTAGAAACTACACGTAATCTCAGTTTAGATTTTCCACATTAGTGCTGAAATAAACCATAAAGATGATCAACAGGAAATTTATCTTGTCTTTTTGTCAGGGATAAAGTGGTGAAACAGCGACAACACTGAATGACCAATTAATATAAAATGTTTCTCCAAAGAAAAGAAATGCGAAACTAAATTTAAATAAATCATGACCACTATGGGGTGTGAGCCATCACTTATTTTGTAGAGTAAAATATAAGAATGGTCATAACAGACCTCATCCACAGTATCCGCAGCCTTTCAGACCCAAGGATTCAATCTACCACCTCTACCAAATTAAACAATCAACTTACCTTTTTTATAGACTTTAATACTCCCTGTGACTCTAAAGAGAATGAGAACACGATGGAAAATGAATGAATTACATTTTTCAAATGAGGTAAAAGTAGAAGTTAATGTTTAAACTTGTAGGACAGCACTACGGTTATCTGAGGTGCACCTGTAGTTCACTGTAGATCTATGGAGTCACATGTGCCCCGTGTATACATTTTTTATTTCTGTTACCTGTAAATACCTGTTTCAGATTTACCCAACATGAATTTCCTACAAGCAAAAGCTGAATTCATCAGGATTATTTTGGATTTGAAATTTTCACTTAAAAACCAGTGTATTTACAACAAAGACGTATTTTGAGCCAAGTCAGTTTATTTTCCCAATTTTCTGACATATTGCTAAAATCCACAGCAATGGTTCACATTCTTCACTAAAGGCTCACTACAGCGGATTTTAAGAAAACATCAGAGTACATGAAGGATTCACACAGGAAGGATCTGACTCTGTTGGTGCACACAGCCAAGCGGAAATTAGGCCTTAGCTTCACATCAGCTTTCAAGTAAGTATCTTACTTCAGACGCTTCATATTTCCATTAACAGCGACTTTCTGCAGGTGTTAGCTGTCACCATCAGGTCGTGTCAAAGAGAATCTTCCAGATGGGTCTGGTATGAACCACCTCTCCCATAGATCCGTGTGCACAGCAGGATAATTCCACGGCTTGAACGGGCCGTTCCAGTGCAGCAGGTGTGCCTCTTTCAGGAAGCTCTCCGGGTAGCGGGCGTCTGGACTCCATCCTGGACACATAAAAATCCCCCAATGTATATGCAAAGTATTTTATTTCTAATCTTTAATATGGATCCTGTTCTGACACATCAGAGGTCTGAAGGGTGGAGATGACATTACCGAGGTGTCTGACGTGCCACAGAGGATCCAGAGTTGTGTATTTGTCATGAAAGACAATAAGCATGGGTGGAGTTGCCACACCCCCTGCCATGGCACTGCTGTATATGTTTGCTCTGCAGGAAGGAGGAAAGAGTTCTGATCAGGAAGCTGGAATGTAGGGTCTGAATTTACTTAGCAGATGCCACAATATGTAAATATGTAAGATCAGGTGTCCTCAAAGAAAACAACTGATCCTGTTCACACACAAATGGCACAACTGAAATATCTGAAAATGTTCTTCCAGGAAGGGGTTTTCCTCAAATTTCCCATTAGTGTGCGTGGACATGGCCTAACATTAAACATCTTTTTTAGTTTTTCCTTTTTACATAGGAACTTTGTCATTTCCTGCTACATTCACATAAACAAGGGAGCTAGAAATAAAATTTTAGGGGCTGGAAAACTTCTCTGGTCTTTGCTACAAAGGCCAACATGGCTCCCTCATGCATAATAAGTAGGAATGGCTGAAGTTATAGATTTTCTAAGGGCAGTATCAAGTTGTAGCTTGATAAATACTTTCTAACTTCTATCAGCACACCTGTATGAGCGATAAGCTGTGATAAGAGCTAACCTTGCAAAATGTTAAAATTTCCAAATGTTTTTCTAACCAAGCACACCTGAAATTTTCCTCCATCCATTTCTCCAGCTGCTTGGTGATCTTCTGTTCCTTCCACTCTTTAATATCTGCCACAAACACCCCTGGGTTGAAGGAGCAGTCCCCCGGGTTGATGCCCAAGTCTCTAATTTGATGTTTTCTGTAATCCAGGAAGCCCATGTAGGTTGTCTAAGGGATAAGCTCAGAGGACATGTTTCAGTTACTGAAGAGACAACTTTTACTATCTATGCTCCTTCCGATATAAAATGTTTAAGTTTAAAGAGTAGCCTATTCTTTTAGACTAGTGGTGTGTTTATATGAAGTCCACCTGCATGCCAATGCTGCGAACCATCTCATGTGTGGCGGGGACGTCACAGTCGGTGGCGAAGGCAGCAGCGTGTCCTGTTTTCAGCTGAATACTAAACAGATCCTTTATGTCACCTGTATGGAATAAAAAATGTTGCAGTTCATGCACTTTAATTAGCTTTCTTAGGCAAAATGTGCACTCCCTCTGCGCAACACTGTTCAGGCAGAGGCTTCTTCAGTCATTCCTGTCCATGGAAATACGAAGTTTTACTTACATTCATAAGAACAGGTTACAGGAAAGTATTGTTGATTCTTTGTGCGGCTTAATGACTTTCTTTTTGTGGGATTAATGAGCTTAAAATCAGTTCAAGTAGTGCTTTGTTGCAAATTTGAGGGAAGATAATTGTTTTTGCAGCAGAGATTGAAACTGCACAATACAGGATCTTACCGAATAGAAACAGTTGATAAATACTAATGACTTTGCTTTTCTAATTTTACTTTCCCTTTATTTTTTAACACATCTTAAAGTGTAATAAATAGTTTGAAGAGTTTAATTCCTAAGATAGAACATTTTTAGAAGGTCTCGTGTGGTAGGTCAGGGGTCTGCAAAGTTTGATAAAATACATGTTTTTTAACATTAGAATAGTGTTTCCCTAACTATTTTACAGAGAGACATGTCTCCAATTTCATTTAAGTCCAAAAAAAAGATGCTTGCTGTAGCTATAATAAAAGATTCTTGCATGTATTCTCACTTAGTGAACAGCCTTATTATCTACTGAGCTGCAGGACACATGCAGCTAGTTTAGTGGAGGAATAAACTTGACTGCAGTTTCCTGCAGATCCTCTGAAATTCCTTTTAAAAAAAAAACATTTTCAGCTTGCAAATGCTGTTTGTTCCACAGCTGTCTCTCAATGTTACATTTTTTGTTCTTTGCATATATATGCATAAATATGGGTAAGCTGGCATCAGTTGCGATGGACGGAAATGAATCTGTTCTCACAGAATTACACCATATTTTCCTCTGGAGCCGGGGAGGAAGTACTGGTCTTATCTTAGCCTGTGACATGCACTCCTGTTCAGAAAGATTTTTATCTTGCATTTGTGTTCCCAGATGCCACATTTTATTAAAAGATTTTATCTCATTTCTTTTTTCTGATCTTTTTAACGGCTTGTTGTTGAAGTGTCCAGTATGTTAATGTGATGTTAATTGTAAGATTGAAGTCAGTGGTCCACTGCTGGCTTTAATCAATCTGCAAAACAGATCAGATAAAGCAAGCTGCACACAATTCTTTTCCTTTCTTTTGTTTGGTCACAGTTACAGTCTACGCATTTTGATGAGCGTGAATGAAATGGATTAATGTTGGGATGTGCTCAGATGGTCATGAGACCAGCATAGAACACATAATGAGTTCAGAAAAGGTCATAAATGAGAATTAATAAACTAAACCTTGAATCTGTTCTTATGAGGTGTAAACTTGAAGTCAACATGCAGTAACATGAAGTCAACATGCAGTGTACATACCTTGCACGATGACATCGTCGTCTAAGTAGATCACTCTCTTATGACTAATGCCGAGCAGAGGAAGGTAAAAGCGCACAAAGTTGAGCTGTAAAACAAAACCCTAGTTATTTCCCCTCTCTGAAACTCGGTAATTCACAAGCATCATATGCTTGTATCTTATCTTATTTCCACAAAGCCAGAACTCACTGGATGTAACAGTTCAGGTCGAGATGAATCTGGCTTCACCTTTCGTAGAAGAACCATCGGGTTAAACTCTAATATCTTATACTGGATGTGTTTCAGTCTCGTCTTCTCTATGTATTTCCTGGGTAAGGAAAACCAAGTATTATAAGGAAGCGAATTCTTATTGTGTTAACGTCTAATAAACTGTCAGACTGGTATCATTTATGGTAAAAACAAAGAAAAACCTTGTGAGTTTCACAGCATCTTTCAGAGTAACAATGTAGAAGAAAACTTTGGCATCTGTGTTGCTGATGATACTGTTGATGGTTGCCATAGTTGCACCCATGCGTTCCTCTGATGAATTGATGATAACAGGGATGACGTCATCCTTCTCCGAAGGTCTTATGCGGGAATGTCGTGCTGGACCGCTGTGGCTCTTCCTGGGACCTGAGGATGGGTTCAAGTATGGAAAGTGGAAATTAGAGAGTTGTGGGTCATTTTGGGAACACATATGTCAGTAGACGCGTCATTTAAAACAGGAAGCCCCTGAAAAGTTAATATAGGTCACGATCTAAATTAAAATTGATAGATTTACCTGACTGGGGCCGAGTGGAAGCTCTGAGGAGGGCACCATGAAGAAGCAAACACACCAGCAGCAACAGCAGCATGAGGAGGACCTGATTAACTAAAACATAGGAAGATGAGGAGAGGAAGTCTTTGTTCATATAAATTATTTAAATTATGCTTGTATATGGTTTCTTTTGCCTGAACAAAAATAAAAAAATATGGGACGAAATTAAAATCAATTTCAGATAAACAGATAAAAACATAAAAATAAACCAAAATTAGACAAAGAAATGAATGCATCGGCTCATAAAATAAAGAATGAATTGAAATAAATAAGAGGGATAAATTTTGGAAATTTGTGTTACTAATTTATTATCTAAATCAAATAAAAATGACTAAATAAATTCTAAAATTTCGTTTACAACATTTTTAGAATATGTTAATGAAGTAAATAAATAGCATTAAGGAATAAGCCTTGGAATAATAAATACCTAAATGAACAAATAAATAAAACTTGATTACATTTCAGAAATTAAGATCTTTAGATGTCATTTTTATTTCATGTAAAATATTTCATGATTACCTCATTCAAATCAAAATGAATTGATACATGTTAAGAATTAGTAAAAAATAAACAAATGAAGTTTTAAAATATAGAATTTAAAAATGTAATAGAGTATTAGGTCTGGAAATGAATGAATAAATCAACGTAGACGCCAGTAAATTCCTTAATCTAAGTTATGATAATGAAGGCTCCTTAAACCTTCTATTCATTCAGTATTGAATGACAGAGATTAGATTTCCACTCAACTGTGTTAAGTTTATAATGATGACAAAACATCATCTTTATATTAATCTAGATCTGAATCTGGAGCTAATTTATTTTATTTGTTTAGAATTAATCTTCGATGTGGGTATGAATATGAAATCTTATGACTTGTCTTTAGGCAGCAGGTTAGTTTTTCCTCTTTCTACCATCTGTGTCACAGACCAGAAAGGGGAGTGTGGTGTCACTTAGCCATGTGCAAACATTTACAGTCCCCCTCCTTATTTTAAAATAATTTTTGGCCACCCATCTAGCCCCTAACTAATTGGATCTGCACTTTGTTTTCCTTGCATGCTGCACTACCTGATCTACAGATTTTACGCTGGGACATCCAGGACTTACTGACCTGGCTCAAGGATGAAACACGTCATTAATCCTTTTTAACTTGTTGGGTGCTGTTGATTTTATGGAGTAGCTGATGAAACTCATTTTCTAATGAGTGAGAAAAACAGGAAAATAACAGCTGTTTTTGTATTAACACAGGAAGCTTGCCATCTACCCCTGCTGCGATGGAGTTACGTAATATAAGAGCTGTCCCAGTCTCCCTCTGCCTGTTTGTTTGCAACATGACAAACAAAACAGTTTATCTATCAAACTTTG
Organism: Craterocephalus amniculus; assembly: GCA_036024015.1. Lineage (NCBI taxonomy): Eukaryota > Metazoa > Chordata > Actinopteri > Atheriniformes > Atherinidae > Craterocephalus > Craterocephalus amniculus. Next base: position 52,384 of record JAVQJG010177438.1, read on the forward strand.
TAAAGATTTGGACCTCATTCCACTCTATGCAGATCTGGATCACTTATTGCATGGTAATAACCACAATAAAGGACGCACTCCCAGGCTAATTCCCTCCAATCAGATGTTCTGAATCCTGAAACGATACTCCTGCTGTCATCTGGTTCCTTCATCCCAGCCTCCCACCCATTACCCACTTTTTAGTGCTTGTGCAGCTCCTCTTTCTATCCCAGGAGGAAAATTAGGGATCCTTTCCTGGCAACAGCTGCAAGCTCCACTTCACTTTTAAAAGCAAAACTTATTCTAAAGCGAAATAAGAGCAAAGCTGCATGGCTGCATTTCAACTATACAATTTCATTATCAGCACATTATGCATGCATCACTTGAACTTACTTTTTCTAAGGAGCGGCATAGTTCATTTTGCATCCAGCAACATCTGCAAGCATAAGAATTTCAAAGAGAGAGAGAGAGAGGGATAGCATAAGTTATTCAGCGAATGAAAGGGTGAAATGTTGGCTGTAATAATGTTGCATGGATCTTAGTGTGGATGAAAGAAACGTTTATATTCATGAAGATGACAGCATCCATATGTTTTTGATGAAAAATAGCAAGGGAATATAAAAGAAAGTGTATGAAATTGAGCAGTGATTCATACTAAGCTGAAATAAGTGCATACAGATTATGACCTGACAGTGTTTGCACATGTAGCTAATAAAGTGTCACAGAAAAACATTTAAACTCTTGACAGTTATACTTTTGTAAGTTTATCTTCCTGGAAATTAAAATGGACTTGTGGATCTGCAGCTGTCACCATTCAAACCTAAAAGCTATGATCACAATGAAAATCAGTGCAAAGTAAAATAAATTTGTACATTTTGACAATGACAAACTGCAACTGTGACCTGACCTGCAATAAATACACCAGGCCGGGAGTCACCGGCCAGCAGATGTGACTATTTCTTTTATTTTTTTTCCAAATAGCCCGCCACTTCCTTCCTTCCTGGTGCCAGGGCTGAAGCAAGAAATCTGTTTGTCTTCACATATCTGCAGTAACAGCTTACATACTAACTGATCTTATTAAAGCTCCAGATTTATTTCTTTTTTTTCTCTTATTATCCAAAACCATGGCTCATTTTCCTTAAAGTTCATATTTTGACATTTGTGTAAAAGTACTAAAGCCACAGCAGGAAACGGCACACTTTAAAACTCAAGAATGACTCTGTCGCCTCTGTCTGCATGCTGCAAGGCTTCCTCGGAAAGCTGCTGACTCAAAGTGAACATCAGCAGTTAGCGTGCACTGTGTGCCATGCATTTCTTTCAGGTTTGTTTGTCACCGTTGGGAGCAAAACCAAAAATGTGGAACTGATTGGTTTCAGATCGACTCCTTCTGAGATCAGGGCCACTCGGCATAAAGTCTGTGTTCTGCATTTTTACAATTCACAACCATTTTCTATGTTTGAAAAATTAATTTGGATTCTTTTACTCAGTATGACTGATTTAATGTAATGTATTTCTTGTAGGGATGTTTGTGGAGGTAGAATTGATCAGTTTTGACTTTATGTGGAAACTTAGCAGCGAAAGAAACAGCTTACTTATACATATTAAGTTCTTAAAAGTTAGTGTTAGTGCAGCCGAAAGGGGTGGATGTGGGTTGGGGATTGAAATGATGCCATATATTGAGTCATCACAAGCTAAACTAATAATCGCAACATCGAGAAGTTTGTTACCATGTCCAGCGGAAAAAAAGTTTTGTAACTTTTCTGGATTGTGTTAAATCTAGCAAAAAAAGAAAAAAAAAAGTTCACCATGTACCCCAGGAGAAAAAAAGGTGTTCTCAAAAAAGTATTAAACTTCATCGATGTGACATCATGTGGTGTCGTTAGGTTCATTTGATTATTTTCAAGCTGTTTTTAAACTATATTGTACATTTTCTTACAGTAAACAGTTTTTAATGTTACAGAACAATGAGTTCTTGTCAAAACGATAAACAAATATATAAATGAAAATGGAAACAAAGAACATCTGAGAGGCATATTTCATATTAGTATGTTGCACATACTTATTCTATAGAAATATAGGTTAAATCTGTACTATCCCCGTATTTGTGTAGTTAAGAATACAGTTAAACAGAAAAGAGGTGTGTCACATCTGGCTTGGCATTGATATTCTGATTCAATATGCATAATTTTATGCAAGTATATTTTGAAAGTTGTACTCACCAAGAAAAAAGGGTTGCGTTTGTGGTCAGTCTCATTCCTGCATTTCATGTTCTATGTTGTAAAACCTCAGAGGACTGAGTCTAACCCTCACTTAAAATCCGACTTATTTACCTCTCTCACTTCCCCCCTCGTTCTTCCCTCCAGATGTGTCCCATCATGTTCACCAGTTGTTTCATTGCGCGCTGTCATTTAGCCAGAGGCCAAATGATCTCTTCTCAATTCACGGAGTCTGAACAGTGATGTTCACATCCCAATTGCCGCTGTGAAAACAGCATTTTATTCAGATGGCTTGAGCCAATCTGGACGGAGAGTTAATAAAAAATATGACACCCGATCACCTTAATCTGTAAGCAGTAGCTGTAACCTATTATGCACTGCTAGTTAATACCGGTAAAAGTGTTACTATTACATGAATAAGTCATACGTTTGTTCCTTTGGTAAATTTAGAGATTTTTGTTAACAATTTGGGCTCTTTCAACTCACGTTTTAAATAGATATTGCTAAAACTACGTTTCCCATAATTCCCAGTGCCCCGTTCTTTGATAAAGGACAACCTAATTTAGCCATTGGTTAAACTTCACGCTGACGTTAATTAAAAGTAGACTAGGAAATGTATGAATGAATGAATGAATGGATGAATGAATTAATGAATGAATGAATGAATCCTGGACAGGGGTTGAGGTAAAAAGTCTATCCTTAAAAATTTGATTAACATGTTTTTAATGTTGATTGAATATTTTTTGATAATCAAATTTGATAATTTCTATAATTTACTTGTCTAACTAAATGAAATGGATTCATTTTAGCACTAGGAAAATACATCAACATTTCCTCATTTGTTAGGTACGGGATCGGGCGCAGTGTAACGTCATGGTTGTCCATCTATTTTTGCTTCCTCTTCGAAAGAAAAGCCGTTACTGTGGGTAAACACTTCTACCGACCATGCTTCCAACAGCATAAAGTAAACTATTTATTTAATTTTTGACAGCGTATCACTTTATGCTGCCGTAGCAGTCTTTTACATTAAACCAGGATGGATGAAAACACTTTAAAGCTGTTAGTGAAGCATACTCAAGAGGGACAGTTAAGCTCCCTGGAGAAAGAAATAACATTAGGCGGCTCTACGGCGACACAAGTAGTCAGGAGCAAACACTTTGGCCGGTCTGGAGACACCCTGCTACATTATGCAGCTAGACACGGACACCTTGACATCGTGGAGTATCTAATAAAGCAGCTGGGCGTGGACGTGGAAGTGTACAATAATGACTATAAGAGGCCTTTGCACGAAGCTGCTTCAATGGGCCACAGGGAATGTGTCAGCTTTCTGCTCCGGGAAGGAGCCAAGGTGGACAGTCTGAAGAAGGCTGACTGGTGAGGAGAAACTACCGGATCTGCTGGCTTGGAAAGTGGGAAATTAAAGTACAAGTCTGATAGAAAAACCTGTATCAGTGTTTAGATTTATTGTGTGGAGTCGTCTCACAACTCCCTTCGATAGCTCAGTTGGTAGAGCGGAGGACTGTAGAGGCTTCATGCTGAAATCCTTAGGTCGCTGGTTCGAATCCGGCTCGAAGGAGAAGATTTTTTGCTCATTAAATAATAATTTTAGAAGTAGAAAAAAACTTTCTTCTGTAAGTTTTAAATACAAAACTGCCAGTGTTGATTTCTAATATCCCTTAAAAAGTTTTTTGTAAAAAGCAGCGTCAGTTTATTTCAAGTTGTGAATTTAGAATTTAATACATTGCCAGCGAATCAGACTAGGTATTGAACAATAACTAATAGTGAATGATTCTTTAATGACAACACTGCAAGCAGGTGTAATGTGTTTGCTTGTTTGTTTGTTGTTCGTAATAGTAATTTAAAATATTTTTATTTTTATTTTTCACTTCCCGCTAAATACATATTCAGAACTACCTTGTATTTAGAATAAAAGGAAAAATTTAAGCTTGAAGTGCTTTGTGAAACCTCTGATTGCTGTCTCTAGAGTGGAAAACACAAAGAGAGATGTGACTTAGAGAAATAAAACATCAATATCAGATGTTTTTCACAGCAGTTATTCTTTAAAACACAAATAAAAATACTCAAACCCCACAAAAGTGTGCAACATGGACATATTCGTTAAACCCAAAAGCTGAAACAAGCAAAAAAACAGAACAAGGTGGTTTATTTTCTTGAGGCTGATGCTAAAAATGCAGCTTTGGTCGGAGATGATCATAATTGGTTTCTATCTTTTTACTCAGGACTCCTCTCATGATGGCGTGCACTCGAAGGAACCTCCATGTGATTCAGGAGCTCTTGTGTCACGGCGCCGACCCCAAACTGCAAAACAAAGATGGCTGGAACTCCTTCCACGTTGCGTGCAGAGAAGGCGATCCTCTGGTCGTAGAGCACCTGCTCCTTGCTGCTCCAGACATCTGGAAGGCGGAGAGCAAAACACGCCGGACGCCACTGCATACTGCAGGTAAAGCATCCTCATATCGTCAGTATTAATTAATTAGCATAATTTAATACTTAGCATTAATTGATGAAATAATAATAATAATTTGCTTTTTATTCAGCATTGCACGGCTGCGAGGAAGTTATTAGGATCTTACTGGAGAGGTGAGTTGAAAATAAATTCTTGGTTTATAGTCTGATGCTCACATCACTGATCCTCTTCCAGGTGCGGCTACACCCCAGACAGCACTGACAGCTGTGGAGTCACTCCCTTCATGGATGCAGTCAGGAATGGACACATCTCTGTGGCCAGGCTGCTTTTAGAGAAGCATCAGGTGGAATAAAACATGACAGTGCAGCGACGGTTTAGTGCTCCTGTTGACATTGATGCAGCTCTTTTGACCTGACCTGTGTGTGGTAGGCATCTCCGGTGGCTGCTGATGTACTCGGGGCTCAGCCGGTGCACCAGGTTGCTGTCACTGGTCAGGAGGAAGCGCTGAGATTCTTGGTGCAGGAGCTCAGGGTTGATGTGAATCAGAAAGCGACGGATCTCCAGCTCACTGCTCTGCATTATGCTGCAAAGGTAAGATCTGCAATTATTTTTTGGAGGAATTTTTAAATAAAGGTGCTATTTTTGCTTCCTCGAGATGATCACTGGGAGTTCCATTTAAAATTAAGTGTATATGTAGTCAATATATGTCTGACAAAGGATTGAAAATCACATGGTTAACTCACTTATTTCTTTCTTTACTTAAATTAATTAATTGCAACAAAATCCTGAATCTGAACTGAGCACACGTGTATGTCAGGGAAGCTGCTTTCCATTTGAAATAATTACTATGCAAAGTACACTTTTGTGATGTAGCGTTGGTAAATGCAAAGAAGATGTGAGGTCAAAGTGTTGAACAAAAGGTGGCTTTAGAAGCTCCTCTCTTCCTGTGCAGTGCTGACATGGCCATCATCAGGTCCATCTCGCATAAACAGAGGAGACTTTCCAATTTATATTATTTTCAATAAGACAAGTAATAGAATATATGCCTCCAGAAATGGTAACTTTAGCTCAGGACACATTATGACACCAGGTGGGCTTCAGATTATCTGAGTATTTGTGTATCTTCTCACATAATTAGGTTCGGATTTTCCATCTATTTCCCACTTTTGCATATTGGCTGGTAAATTTAATAACAGCTAAATTCTTTACAGTCTCGTCTTGTTTATTTCTATGACTGGGCCAAAATAGTGCATGGAAACTGCCGTATAAATCCTTTTAGTGCTTGTTTTTTACTGAAACATCAGCAGCCCGAAAGATGTCTTGTCTGAGCCCAGTCTTTTAACTGGGCTGCAGGTTTATTTGCATATAGAGCCAGTAGGTGGAGTGCATTGTAATGCCAGATGTAAAAGCATGTTCTCAGTGCTTTCTACTTGGGATGAGGTCACCCAAGACACATGATAATACCGAGTGTGAAAATCCTATTGAAAAGCCACAGGGTAGGGATTTCTCTTCTATGAGTTATGGCGTTGAATTACAGTCTGAAATATTCTATTGACTCCTATTTTCTTTCAGGAGGGACACATATCTATAATAAAAACGCTGCTGGAGCTGGGGGCGGAGCTTCATGTTCAGGACAAAAAGGGACGAACTGGTGAGCAGTGCTTCAGTACTTTAGGATCTGACCTTCAGATCTGTTATTTATAAAAAAAAAAAAAATTCCACTTGGTAATACTCTAATATAATTTACAGAAACAAGCTAATAAACATGAGTACATGTTGTCTCCTTCTGATTTCCTCCTTTCCGGTCAGCTCTCCACATGGCTTGCATCGGGCAGCATGCAAAAGCAGTCAGGACGCTCCTGCTGCTCGGGCTCAAGGACTCTCAGGATGCATCTGGCACAATAGCACGGCAGTTTGCCAGGAAACCAGACGTAGTGCAAGCGTTTCATTCTGGTCATCTGGACCCCTAATGCACCAAACTCATGAATGTGAACACAGATTTGCAACTGGTTATTTATGATTTATTTGAGTAAAGTAAATTGGCTGTTACCAGGTTTTGCTGATTGCAGTAAAACTTTGGCTTGTCGCTGTGTCTTTGTATAAGATTCTGCCCATTCAGGTTTAGACATAATTCAACATGCTAAAGCTAGGCTAACCTATGTTTTGTGACAGTATTTATTTTTTCTAATGTTTACATAAATATGCTTGAAATAAATCATGATTTGTTTTTCTTTTTAAAACTTGTCCATCTGCCATGTTCTGAAATATGCTTTGCAATGGGAAGGATTGGTATTTAATCTTTGATATTTTATCTACCTTCACTTCCCTTCACTCTTTACAACTATATCTTACACTTCTGAAAGGAATAAAACGGGAATCATCAGGAGCACTTTTAATGAAGAATATGACAAAAACAAGAGAAACAACTGTAGCTACTGGTGAAAGCTATTGGTAACTTTGTTAGTTGCCTGTGTGAATGGTTTGAAAGTAGTCTCCCATGGATCAAAGTGGGATGTGATGTGGTGACTTACACAGAAGCGTTTTCATTATTTGCATTAGAGTTTGCTTAACAGGTGTGTCAGCCATGGACTCACTTCAGGTAGGCAGCACAAATAGTGCAGTAAAACCACATGATATTTGTCTTCACTTGTTGGTAAAAGAACTTGTCCCATACGAGTTATTAATATTTAGGTTTGCATACAGTTTAAAGCTAAATATAAATAGTAGTGATTATGATGATGGAGTATAAAAAGAGTTTTCTTTTATTTACTCATTTTTCATTTTTATATTACTATTTTTGTTTTATGTGGATATTTATACAGATACTAAGCTGCCAATCACACTCTGCGCCTCACTGGTGATTGACAAGCGTACAAGCCCCGCCCCCCGAGTCGCCTGACGCTGAACCACCGCAGCCCTTTCTCACTTCCAGTCCTTCAGATCTCCATTTTCTACTTTCCCGATATCCACCAGCAGAAGACAAAAGATTTGGAAAAATGAATGAAGAATACGACGTTATCGTCCTGGGCACTGGCCTTACGGTGAGAGAGAGCCAGACAATGCGATATGCAACGTGGAAGTGATTTGCAACCTGTTACCAACGCCGTTAGCACTTGACAGTTGGGCTCTGAGATAACTAGGCCTATTAGGCTGGGCTAACGCTAAGTAGCTAGCTTAGCCGCTAACTGAGACTTACGGATTGCGTGTATTGTAATGGGAACTTGAAACGGAGTTGCTAACACCCACGGTTAGCACTATGCTACGTACAAAAGCTAATAGTGCCTGAAAAGATTAACGATGCAAAACGGGAAACTTACACAAGAGCAGTTTTTAACTGTGATAGCTGCCGTCGTTTACTACTATTCTGTTGACTGGATGTATTTTGCAGTTATTAACCCACTTATCGGTAGTAATGCACGAGTTTGAACTGCTTTTTTCACCCGACTTAAGATTATAAGGTGGATGATAAGTCTGCTAACATTAGCCGACCTACACTGAGCTAACTAATTAGCTAGCTAACGACAGAGAGTTGCGACTTGCTTGGCTTCCTCGATTAAGCATTTTCCACGTAGTGCTGCTTTACAGGATTACTGAATTTTTACTTTTTTGTAATTATTTTTGTCAAATAAGCGTTATCGCTTAAATGGAAGTAATTTCAACCCTAACAATTTAGTCAAACTAGCAATCAGAAGTTTCCGCCTTGCGCCAGTTGGTGCGGTGGTACTCGAAATCCGAGAAGTTAAATGAACTCGATTATAAGTTTAACATTCAATTGTTAAGCCAAAATATATTTAAAGACGAATACTGATGATTCCTTATTTTTATATTGCATGTTGTTTTAAATAGCAATAGTTTGATGTCTTGTAAGTGCGTCGATTGATTTTGGATACTGTACTGAAAAGTCATGGCTTCTGGGTTACTTTCTTTTGTCGATTGCCTTTACTCCAAAAATATCACTCATGATTGCAGCCATGCTCTTGCTTTACACAGAAAATTATGCTCTTCAGGCCTCCTGACTTGCTGTCAGTTTTTATATGGCGGAACCATGTCATGGAAATCCCGTGATGGCTTTATGGTCAATGGGCAGCTTCATGTCAGCTCTGAGGCGCAAAAATGCATTTTCTGGACGGCAGAACCTATGCTTTACAATTTCATTCCCATTTTTCTTTAAAAGTAAACTGAGCTTGGTTTAATAAGTGTAATGTCACTTAGTTGTCACAGCAAATGAATCGGTTAATAAGTACTTTAGACTTGGTGCAGACAGGGGTAATGGAGCAAATGTTGCCTTGCAGAATGGGCTGGGTGAAATTTACTAGGCTGTGTATTTAAAACTCCCATTTGGGTGTGGTTTCACCAAGACTGGAACTGAAAGTACACTGCAACCCAGCTGAATGAGAGCCGGTTTACAGCCAGCCAATATGTAGAGAAAAAAGTGTGGTTCACTGTTTATTCATAGTTTTAGTTCCTCAATGAAGCAATGGCTTCACTTGTCATGCTCATCTGTTTATTTCACACTTGGAACATTAAGAAGCAATCACAATCAATTTGTTGAACCAGTAATCAATAAACACTACTGTACAGTCCATATGTAGCAGCTTTTTTGAAAATGTTATTCTGAGAATTCAGTATGTATTTAGTAAGTTAACAAATTTATCTTATCTTTGTCACCAAATAAAGATAAAAACTAGGGTATATACCACCTACTACTCCATATGGCTTTGTCCTACACAGTTTTTGAATAACTGAATATTTTGAAATGTTCCTCACTCTTGTTGCTCTTTGCTGCTACATAAAGGCAGTTTCAAAGACACGGACCAGCCTAAAATTATTCATATATACTTCCTTGTCTTTGTGGTCAACATATACTCTACTCTTTTATCTCAGCTAACATGCTGATTAGCATTTTATCTGCTAATTGGCATCGGAGAAGTGTGGCACATTGTTTTTTGGACTGCATACATGCCTGTCTCTGTTGTCCCTGCACTGGTTGAATTCCCATAATCCTTTGCTTTGCATGGGGTGAGAGCTCAGGCTGACAGATAAAAACTTACTACTATAAATCTGGCTTAACTCCTTTTGTTGTGGGGCTCCCCATCTGGCCACGACCACTGACATAAGGGGAGTGGTTTGGCACAATATATCAAACTTAATCCAAGTGCTGACTGATAAATAGTGTGACGCTGTTGGGGTCCAAGGTTTGCAACTATGGGATACCTGACAGTCGGCACAGGTTTTGCGAAGATTTGAGTGAGGCTTATTATGCTTGTTTGTGAGCTGTGGAAACACTTACAGTGCAGGAGCAGTGTCCTTTTTAGTTCATAAACTCAAAAAGAAAACAATAGTGCTCTTATCTTTCCACAGTAGGAAGTTGTGTTAAGGGAAGGGAAATGGACACAATGCCTACCCTCTGATCATTTAACAGTATAATGAGTGTTTGTCAGCACTTGCAGAAATCAGAGAAATTGTTTATCCAGTGATGGGTTAAAGATCACAAACAAAGATAAAGTGCATTGTTTAAGCAAATGCTCTGTATCTAGCACATTCCAGTGTAATTGTGTGAGCATATCACACATTTTTAGAATTTTAATTAGCAGGTTGCTGTCGTCAGGTAAACTTTCCACTGGCATAGAATATTTTTTTTTATAATGTAGTGTACATCCTTTAGCAGTAATTTTTTTTTATCAGATAATATTGCTAACATTAAAAAATTTAACTAAATACTAATAACTATTTATTTAATATCGACCAGTCAACCAGATCATTTTTTCCAGCCAGAGGAAATGGAGGAAAGCAAATCTAAGCACACAAGTGGCTTGCAAATTGCTCAAACTGTGCTTAATGTGCAACTCTTAAAACAATCTCCTTCAAACCTTTCATGTCATTTCTTTGTATCATATAACCCAGTAAATTAAAGTCCAGCTTGTGCCTTCAAACCCCTCTAGCGTGTTAAAACATTTCCCTGCTGTATAATCACAGCTTGCAGCAGTAATGGGTATAATGTGTTGAAAATGTAACCTGGGACTTTGACCCTGCACCAGGGTTTTTATAGTGGCTCAATTTTCTGCCTGATTGCTTTCTGTGTCCATTTGTTTTCCTCTCTGTCAGCATGGAAGCTGCTGTCTGGCTAAAGGGGTGATGAGCAGGCTGCCCTCAGCCCAGTCAAATGCTGCTTTTATGCAGGCAGCAAGCTGGCTTCAGTCCCATCGTGACACTTAAGAACTTGGATCAGATTGGAGCTATTCCCTTACCACATCTGTTATATTGGTGGCATTGACAGATCCTACAATTGGACAAAATAATTTATTTTTCATTAGCATCCAGAGCATTGTATCGGAATTCAGATTTTGCAGACCCCCCCCCCCCCTGTCTTTTTAATCAGAAACTGTCTCAGCATGAAAACTGCTGAGTTATGTTGCTTTTGGTCAGTGTAAAGGCTGGTTTATACTCGCGCGTCGTCTGCGTCGCGGGGGTTACGGCGTAACCGCCGTAGCCTCTGCGTAGGTCCGCAGAGGCTCGACGCGCACCTCTGCCAGAGCTGACTGC
>JAVQJG010177441.1:0-11387 GCA_036024015.1 Craterocephalus amniculus
TCAGCCTGCAGATTCCTGGCCTTCCCTCTGGTTCGGTTCCGTCCCTCGCTCCACCAGCCTGCACCTCCCGGCTTCCAGTCCCAGTCAAGTTCCAATAAATATACCTTTCTTCTACCCTATTCCCGTGTCAGTCTGCATAGTGGATCCATCCAACCCTAGCCCGGTCTCCGACCTAACAGGGATGGATGTTCTATACCAAGACTTTTCAGAAATGTGGATTAATTTCTCAGCCAAGTACCCCCTAACCAATGCAGAACTTTTATGTTGGAAACAGAAGCAAACAGGACCATCAGTGTCATTTTGTGAATTCAGATTAAAAAACCTAATCAAAATAAAAATTGATGCAGATGCAAAGTTTAACAGAATACTCAACATTCATTTCCTTTGTAAACTGAAATCTAGTTTATTTATATTGCATATTATCAGAAATTTTTACACTGTTTTAATTTTGATTTTCTCAAATCAAAGTTGCCCTGCAGGGTCCTCTAAATAAAGATCTGCTTAAACAGTCTGTGTTCATAAATAAAGAAGATTAATGTGGATTTATGCATTAATGTGTTTAAGAATTATGGTGTTAATTTTAGATTTATCTCTTTAATGGTTTAATTTTGACAGCCATGATAAAAATTCCAATTTTATTTGATAAATGTATAAATTCATTCCGATTGGGCTGGAACCTTTCTCAGCTATTATCAGGCAAGAGTTAGGGTACACCCTGGACAGTTTGCCAGTCCATCGCAGTTGATAAATATAGGTTATATATATATATTTTAGAATTATCTGGTGACCAACATGTGGGTCCCAACCCACAGTTTGGGAACCCCTGTTCTAGAGAGATCACCAAGGACACAAAGTGAGGGTGATGCTGGGGCTCTGCAGATCAGGATAGCGAGCTGGAGCGAGTAGAGTACCCTAAATGCTGTCGCAGCTCCAGGTAGCAAGCACAGACTGGGTCAATAATCTACTGTAATGGCCCAAATAGAAGAGTCTGATTATAAGACAAAGAACGCTGGGATTACCATTGTCAAACATTCATTCATTCAGTTGCCGGCAGCAGCAGCACCAACAGCAGCAGTCTCAGAACGTTGTAGATGACACTATAAGCAGATCTTTAAATGTGACGTTGCACAGTCAGTTATTTATATTCTGTTTTCCCGTTACGAAAGAAAGAAAGAAAGAAAGATAAAGATGTATTCGAGGCATATAAATTATTAAAGGTAGCCTATCATCTGCAATATTAACCAATACAAGAATAAATCACTTTTCTGCTTCATCAATTACAAATAAAAGTGATACTTGTGGATCAGAAAAACACACGTCTGTATGCAAAAAGAAAAGATTTCAGGAGGGAGCCTGTGTGCAAAGTTAAAAAAAGGGGACAATATATAAATAAAGGCTGCCCTGTTTCAATAATAACATTTCTAACACATTTTTTTATGAGCTGAAGTGATTCATTTACAGTGTGTGTGAGGCGCTTTCTTAGTTGGATTTTTGTATTGTATTTGTGCCAATACTGAATTCTTTTCAAAAGCCATAATGTTACCATGGTAGCTGACTCTTGCTACCTGACAAAGGTCTGACCAACTTTATGGGGCTGATACCAGTACCAATATTGAGAGATTTAAAAAGGCATATGCAATAAGAACATGGATATACACAGGATACTGTAGATGAACACAAATACTAACAACCAGGATATTATTTAAGACTTAGAAACAACAAACTAAACAAAAACACTTAAAAGCAATGGGATATTATTTCATTCAATAGATGGAATTGTGGTTATGAGATATTAAGTATTTAGCGCTAAGTTTTCTTGAGAAAACGCGTTTCCCAGATTCGTTCTTAACGTCAAGAAGATCTTAACAAAGAACTTAAAATAACTTAAAACTTAAAATAAAGACATTATTGCATTCATCAAGATTTTATTAATTTGATGCTACACTTTTTTTATATCAAACTGTTTACAGTATTTAGTAAGGAAAATGAAAGTGTTGTGGAGGAAGGTGATATTTCTAATATATATCAACACGACAGCTGCACAAAATATAAAACAGCAAGTTTTCAACCTGGAGTCAGTTAATTAGCATTCTCACTAAGGTGTCAGAGCTGTCATTAATAATTAAGACGCTACATGTTTCTTTTTATTTCCATGCATTTTTTCCCTTGATAATACTTATTTTAGCCTGCAGTTAGTAAACCTGTCAACTCGTAAGTTTATAGGTTAATTAAACTTTACACCTTGTTTGCTTGTCGCCGTACACAAAATAATTCTGCTCTTCTAGTTGAAATGTGGCTTCATCAGATACTCAGCCTAGATCAACATGAACTCTCAGACATATCATAATATCAATAGCTTTGTAGTTTCTGAGAATAGGGCTCTGCTTTAACTGTATTCAGTCACACAGGAGCTGTGGCTACACACGTAGCTTACCATCATATGAATGAGGAGTGAATGAATAATGGATACAAACTACCGCGCTTTGAGTGCCTTGAGAAGCACTTGTGATGATTTTCTTTGTTGGAATATAGAACAAGTTACATTTTAGGTAGTGGACTTCACTTGTGCGCAAAAATTTCCAAACTTTGCTCCGTGGTGAAATAATCTCCAATCTGGCAGTGCAAAAACACCCATGATTTACATATGTATGTATAGATATGTATACATATGTATGTATTTCCCTATTATCTATTTACATGAACTTTTATATGTACTATGAGCTTCACTTAGTGCTACCTTCACTGTAACTAGGTCCATTTAAATATCCTAAGCCCCTCACACCAGGCTCATAATTCTCAATTAAGAACAAGTTTTTCAGGGATGTAATCAACATTACTTATTCAAAATCTTTTAAAAAATTAACATAAATTGCTCTCATTATTTCTTGATTAAAATACAGTGCAAATAAACATATTAGACATAAAAACATTAGGGGATGCACTGAACCAGTCATATAATCAGGACATCACATCCGTACTCCAATAGTTAGCTGGGTTTTAACAGCTGATCGAATATTGCTTCAGTTTTTCTCCCATTAAAGGAAACCAACTGTCAGACTTTTACCTGGAGATCTGATTCTGGCAATTCTTTATTTCTGGTGGGGGTGAACTCTGGTCCTGTAAGTTTTGTTTGTTTTCCTGCTCCAACACATCGGAATCAAATTTAATGGATCCAACAGCCAAAAAAATACTTTTGGACATCAACTCATTTGAGTTTGAGGGCAAAGTTTCCCCACCACTATACTTTCATCTCATTGTAACAAGCAAAATTCATTAAGCCAGCTGCAAAAAGGAAAGGACTACAAAAGATAGCTGCATGTATTTTAGAACAGAACCAAAAAATGTTTGAGCTCATTTCATTAGGTCTTATCAAGTTAAAAAGCACAAAACCAAAAAGTTAGACTTTCTTTTATATTTGTCCACAGATGTTTTGAAACTGCAAAAGAATAGAAAAGAAGCTCAAAGTAACTTTAATTCCCTTCAGAAATTTGTGCAACGGAGCAAATATAGTGAACAGTCTTGGTGCAAGATGATGTTATGCTGTTGAAAGTGCTACCGGAACAAAGAATACAATGAGTGATGCTGGTGAGCGATGGATCACACACAAATGTTTCTTCTTAGACTCGTCAGTCTGTCTCACCTTGCAACAGAGATGTTGCTGTTGTAACCGTCTCGGGAACACCATCCTTGCTGTAAATTGACTGGAGAAATTCTGGGATGCAGTCATTCTCATCAATGATAACAACGCGTACCTGAGAAAGAAATGAGGGAGAAAGAGAATCAGACATGAAACAAACACAGAGGCTAAACTACAAAGTTTTACCACCATCATGCATTTTATATTCAAGTGTGGTGTCAAAAAATTAGCTCTTTTCTTGTAAGAAAAAACAGACAATGAAATGCAGTGCTATAAAACTTTGGAAAAGAAAAAAATCTCATCTGACTGGATTGCACCAAGAAATTAGAGTTTTTACATTTCTGCATGAAATTACATTAGTAAAACTTGCATTTATAGAATACAGCATTTTATTTAAAGGAATTACAAAAAACATTAAAGTTCTGCATTTCTCATATATGTCCCTGTAATGCAGTGTTACGATGAGCTGCATGTAATAAAACCTACTCAGGTCATCACAAGTGGAAATGCTGCAGATTAAAAGCCACACTGGGATGGTGTTATGAAATTTTAAATCTGGGATTACTTTTGCAGGCACTGTTCAAAATTGGTTTTCTTTGCATCCAGAGTGGTTTTTCAACCGCAAGTAACCCAAATTAACTCTAACCCTAACTGAAAAAGAAAGTTTCATCCAAACCCGAGCCTCTAGCCTGATACCTCCGGCTGATTTCTCGGTGCTCGGTGAGGAAGCTGCAGCAGACTCTGTACCCCCACTGGGTCGGCAGAGACCGACATCCAGTGCAGTTCCTCAGAAGCCCTGAGCTAACAAAGGAGCCCTGCACAGAAATGAGTGTGCGGCATGAGCGCCACGTGTGTGCTTTGCTGAGACACTGTAATGCTGTCCAATTCATTAGGGAAAAGAAGGTCTTTCCACCAGATGTTTGACTCCCTGGTTCAAATACTCTGAAGCAAAAACATAGAAACGAGTGCCAGACAAGCTTCTCTGACTGCCAACGCCACATCTTTTCCTCCATGATAAATACTGAGGTATACACACACACACACACACACCATTATTTCACACACAAAGACACACACAGTGAGAGGTCTGTAAATACCAGTGTTATTAGGTTTAGGTGGGTAAGATGAAATTCTGTAATGTCAGTTAATCCTTCAGCAAAGATCAACATCGGAGCAACAAACAACATAATAAAATCCGAGCGTTCCAACTCCCTAAGGTGATTGTGTTTGCCAGTCCGTTGTGGTGTGTACGTGGGGGCAGGGAGAAGTAAACACAGGAGTTTGAAACATGAGCATTAATGGCCCAAATAGAGTGGAATTTGTTCCGTTAAAAGTAAATTTAGCACAAAAAGTGTGGAAATGTGTTTAAATGGAACAAATTTTATAAGTAAAGTGCATTTGTGGGTTGAGTGGCAGGGTTGAGTGTTTGGGTTCACCCATTAAAACCTTCTCTGCTAATGCCAAACAACTGATTCTGCTGCTGACTGCCATGATTGTCCTTCACAATCAGGCCTATTTTTGCTGGTTTCTGCTACATGTGCATTGGAACCTGCGCATGTAGAGGTGTGTACGTTCAGAATTGTAGGGTCAAAGTGTGGGCAGACAGAGAGAGCACTACTTTTTGTTACCAAACAGCTTGACATCATTGGAGGCAATCTCAATGCAGAAAAATATGGAGATGAGATTCTGCAACCAGCTGTGATTCCATATCTCTACACTCCTGACCTCTACCTCACTGAACACTGTTTGGATCGGCTTGGGTGTGCCATTTATGCCAGAGTGGGCAACACAACCACACTGGCTGACTGGTGACAAATCCCGAAGAATAAGATGTCATCCCTCAGCATTGTGTGACGTACTTCTGGTCAGGTACTTCTGTGGTTCTTCCACATACTACTGAGGTCCTCATTTGTAAAATGAAGAAAAATTAAATTGCCAAGAAATCTTATTTCCTGTGGCTGATACCACCAAGAAGCATTGCCAAACAAATAATCCTCTTTGTGTTTAGTTTGTGCCATCTAGCATGTTTAGAAACTCAGGAATATTCTCCTCATCATCTTCATTCAGACTTTGACACAAGCTTAATTCAGAGTCCATGTCTGCTCAACAAATACCAAACACAAAAGTGAGGTAATGTGTTTTTCTTCCAACATTTTTCTGTTTGCCATGCTCACTCAGTGCGGAGATGCTGAACTGATAATTTTTTCTGTTTTCACTGAATGAAGCAGGACCCAAACAGCTCAGTGGGAGAAATCTCAGTCCTATCTGGGAGGCAGTGGTTATGAGACTACATGAACCAAGCTCAACATCTTCTGTTGTTTCCTCTGCTTTGTCTCCATCATCTATGGTTTAACATCCACCGAACTAAATGAAATTCCTTCACAACAGGAATAGTTGTGACAGTTTAAAAACACAACATTCATAATATGTGAAAAGACCAAGCTGAGAATGTGACAAGAAAGTAGTAAAACCAGAGTAACAAAACATTACCTCAAGATTTTTTGACAGGGGTTCTGTAGTTAGATGAGCTTCAAAAAGATCAGTCTGACACACTTGCTGGTTTCATCAAGCATATTTCATAATTACATAATTTATCTATTCTATAAACCTACAGCTGCAACTTCTGTTTATCAGAAACACAGTAATTACAGTGTATGTCTTCATGTGTTTAGGTTTCAGTAGCAGCGCATGCCTCATTAATATCCACTAAAGTGGTTAATTTGCAAGAATACATAACCATCCCCACCCATGCATATACTTGTTAATGGGTGTCTGCTGTATTGGACACTATGCGTGAAAGGGTTAATGTAACCTAAACCCAAAAAGCAATGAACTAAACCTTGAACTTTAAGAACTAAGACATTAACACTACATAATAATCCAAGAAAACAAAAGATGAGATCCCGACGAAAATCCCTCTGACCATGACACCTGGTCCTTTAGGTGTTTCTCAGGAGGAAGAGCAACCAGAAAGTCAGTGGATTGATTCCAGGATTCCCCTGACTACTTGCCAAAGCATTCTCGGGCAATACACTGAACCCCACGTTGACTCCTGGTGTGTTGACCAGGGAATGAATAAAGTGAGTGATAGATGTCAAGATAGAAGTACTGTATGACTGTGTTTGTGTTTGTGTGTGTGTGTGAATGGGTGACTGTCAGATGTAGTGTAGAAATGCTTTGAGTGGTCGACATGTGACGAAAAAAAAAAACAAAAAAAAAACGATATATAACTACAGTCTATTTATCATTTAGGCCAAGCATCATCTGATGAGATGATGCTTGCGATGATGCTTGAGATGATGCTTGAGATGATGCTAATGAAAAGGAGAACATTTGCCTCCAGATTAGAATATTGTTATATATAGATGAGGTCATGGTCAACTCAATGATTGTTAAGTTCCCGGGTCCTGTGATGACAGTACAAGGCTACAATCACCCTTCCACTACCTGAGCTTGACAGTTGTTCTATCTGTATTCAGATGCTGTTTTATCATTGGCACTGTATATTATGGCTAAAAAGCTCCAATTTGGTTTTGTTTGTACACAGGACATTGTTTTTCTTCTGGCTGATATGACCATCCTGGAAGGGATGATCACTGTCTTAATGTTTTTCACCAGTGAATAAGTTTCCTCTCTGTGGAAAGATGGAGTCCAAATTGTTTGGAACTGACCTCATAACCTTTATCAGACTGAAAGGCAGCACCAAACGCTTTTCCAAAGCTCACCGTTGACGACTTTCATTCTTGGTATTGCATGAATACAAAACTGAATGTTTCAGATGAGCAATCTAACAAAACCTCATAGAAGTGCTCAGAATGTGTGATTATGAATTCATCACGTACGGCTGATTTACAGCATCAAGCTGTACTGTCCCTCTGAATTCCTAAGAAAGCACATGTGTGTGTTGTTTCTTTTTTTTTTTAAATGAACTACCCCCACCCCTCTCCTTCTTTAAAAATCCACTCCTCAACTTTTCAAGCTTAAAACTCTGTGTAATCTCTGATCTCGCAGAAATACATGAAATATTTTGACATGCTCCACTTGCTTATGTGATGATGGCATGAAATTGATCAAAATTGCATTTTGGGTCCGCAAAAATGAAGGCAATGTAAAGTCAGTAGGGAACTTTTTCTTGCCATCTACACGACTTTCCTGGTTCCACAAAAAGGCTTCATTTTAAAGTAATGTGATACAAAAAAATGTTTTTGATATCTTTATTTAATTTAACTTAGTTCAGGGTGCGTTGTAACAAATGCTTCATATGACTTCTGATGCAAAATACCCATATAATTATGGCTATAATTCTGCCTTTGCACATGAAAAAAAAAAAAAAACGGGGGACAGGTGAAACTAGTATGTTACTGGACCTCCATTAGCTTCGATTTCAGCAACATTCTTGTTTCCATATGCTTCTGCAATGTCGCACCATTTATTTCCATCCAGAGTTGCATTAATTTTTCACTGAGATCTTGTAGTTATGATGGGAGAACCAGAGCACTGTGCAAAGCCTTTTCTATGATGGTATTTTATGACATCTTTATATAGGGTGACCAAATCTGAGTTGGTGAAAAGGAGGATACCTTAGTGAGTGAGTGTGTGTGCGTTGGCAGGAGAGTATTATATGCATCATCCAAACTGCTTGGATAAATAGGAATGTGTCCAATTCCAAGGCTACAGCGGGATGACGAACAGGTTGACTTTGAACCTGAATATATATTGTCTACATAAAATGTTTTTCCCCTTTAGCCATAGAATAGATAAAGTTTAGGGTTAAATGTGTGATATGAAATAGTGTGGCATTTAGTCCACTTCCAATATGGCAGCATGATGGAGAAGGTACATTTTGACCAGGTATTTTTCTGCTTGGCGTTTTTCCCTTCATAAAGAAATATCTGAATAAATACAAAACACACACAGATACAAATAAGAAAGGAAAAACTAGAAATCTATGTCTGCAGGTTCCTGCACTGTGCTTCATGCATGTCCACCAAGATGAAAGTGTAATTCTTTCTGTAGTTCGTCCATGAATTTACATTAGCGGGATGTATTTTCTAGCCTTACTACACACGGACACACAGAGTTGAACAGCTTCTTCTCCAGATGTCAAAGTCATTAGTGCAGAACCTGAACCTGGTCTTTACTTTGTCTAATAAAGGTGTTAAACTGTGTAGAGGCGCAGAAGCTGAAACCTCTCACCAGGAAAAGTTTGAATGGCTTTGCATCCCCCAGGTTAGAGATGGTACCAAATTCAGTACTTTTATTGGTATCTATTCCATTACTACCGAGTACTGATTCAGGTAAAATCAAATGGTACCAAATGAAATGGAGCCAGTTCAGATCAGGTGATGTGGCACAATAGGAGGCTGCGACGGTCAAAACGTATCCAGCTGTCATCCCATTTTTCTGCTTCGTTTTGCTCAAACACAGTGGAAAACTCTTAAATTTGTCAGGTTAAAAGATAAAAACTATATAAGATCAAATTCTCTCGTATTCCATTACAACTGATTCCAGTTTCTATGAGACCTGTCTGTATCATTCTTTGCATACAGGATGTCTAACGTGCGCCGCTCTTTATTAAAAAAACAACTCACAACATGATGTACTGTAGAGCTGTGGATCAGAGGTGAAGACCCACCACTTCTCTTGGCTTTTTTTTATCACTGTGTTATTCTTCTCTGAGCTCCGGTATACGCAGACATACATTTAGAGACAGAATTAAAGTCCTTCACCTAGACTTGTGAAATGTTAGGCACACCGGTACCATCAAGAAATACAGTTTGTCACATTCAACAAATTTTTAGTTGCATTCTAAGGCTCTGAATGGTATTACAGGAAAAGCCCAAATACATTGTGCCTCACCTTTGCTTATACACATCAGTGCTATAGCAATCTATCTGCACAATAACAGGCTGATAATTAAATCATTGTACTCCAAGCTTCTCTTATTCTCTGGAAGATTTTTGTCTGTGGGCTAAGAAGCACCTGGTTCTGCTCCTTTGGGTTTGCAAGGTGTGAAGAGAGCCTCCTTTTCTGTGTGAGGGGTTGGTGATAGCACTGCAAGATATATGATGGCACAGTATGAGTTTGTACAAGGCAGAGGAAAAGCAAGATTATATGAGAAGAGAGGAGAAGTCAACTGTAATAATGCGAGATGAGCTCAAACACACACATACTGAACTGTGAACACAGCACACACTCAAGAAGCTGCAGGCAAGTCTCAGGCTGGTTAGGTAACTAATGGTGCCGATGAACCATCACTCCTGAAGTGAAAAACTTGGAAAGTACCTGCAAATTGAAGTCATGCTTAGTGAGTCCAGTGCACAAATAGACCGGCCCTGTTCTGACAGCAGCACAGCCCAAACCTTAATTATTCTTTTTGTTTTGTGTTCACTATCAAAGTTATTGTAAACTTAAACGATAAAGGTGGACATGATATGTTTCCTTAAAGAGCTAGCTACACCCATAAAAAAAGAAACAAAGCAGCACTGATTCAGATTTATTTGACAAGTATGAACCTGTACAATTTTTTTTAAAGTAGCACTGCTAAATTTGAAAGCATATCAGATAACATTGACACTTTCAAACCTTCCTCAGGGATCTACTTTCTGGTTTGTCCTTTAAACAAAATGTTGCTGAAAAGTTCTGCCAAAATTCTACCACAGTGTAGACTGAGGGACACTGCCAGAAAGAACTAATTGGTGCATAACTGGTAGGCGAATAGAAAAATATCTTTCCTTTCTTAAAGTACTACTGACCTTTGGCTAAGTATTTTCCTTAATCATGCATCTCTCTTGCATCCTGTTTCTTCTCTGAGCTCCCTCCAGACTGTAAAAGACTTTTGTTGACTTGTCTTACTCCCTTTCATCTGCTCTTCTCTAATCTTCCCATGTCGTCTTGCATTTAGTTCAGTTAAACTAATGCCCCGTTTCCACTGAATGGTACGGTATGGGTCGGTACGGTCGGGTATGTTATTCTGAGTGTTTCCATTGTGGAACCGTCCCATAAAACCGACCTGTGCCATACCATTTTTTGATCCTCATCAGTTGTGGGTCCATTGAAAACGGTACGGTTTGGGCAGAGCTACTGGCGCCACACAATACCATGCTTTGATTGGCGGAGAGAAACAAAAACGAAACAACTCCCAAAGCAGCGCGACACAAAAACTGGTCAGTCCACATTGGAAAAGAAACATCAACAAGTCTGATCGGCTGCAGAACTTCAAAGTTTACTCCCACAGTTGGTGATGTAGTCATGTAAAATGAACTGGATGGAGCGGTGAGGAATGTAAACGTTTATAGAGACATAGCTCAGGTTGTTTTGGCTTCACGTGTGTTGGTGTCGCGCGAGTATGAGGCCACGCTAGAAACCCTGCATGCGATTGCTGGCCCGACTTTCAGTGGAAACGCTTTCTTGAATGGGCTGGACCATTCAGGACCGTACCGAACCGTACTTGTACCCCTCAGTGGAAACGAGCCATTAGGGTGAGGTACAGGTATCACAGAGATGGTTCCAGAGGAAAAAAAGTAGTGTAGTAGTGCTCTCTTTGCATAAGTTACATCTCTTAAAGGATTTTTTGTTACATGACTCAGCATCTGTAATTTCCAGCCAATATTAAGCAACTATAAGTGCAGACTGCTACTACTACTACTACTACCGTCATTTAGCAGACGCTTTTATCCAAAGCGACGTACATTTGAGAGAACAACACAAGCATAAATTCAAGGAGTAGGATACAGTTTGAACAGGTGAA
>JAVQJG010177449.1:0-15080 GCA_036024015.1 Craterocephalus amniculus
CTTTATACATGCAGTATAAATCCCTACTTGATAGAGTAAATTTGCCCGGCACCAAACAGCAGCCAGACAATCATTCTGCTTGCAACGATGCTGGACAAGACAGGTAAAAAAAAAAAAGCTCATGGAAGCAGACCTTATCTTTCAGGTACAACCTTTGTGCCAGTGATCTATGCTACACTCAGCTCTGACCCATAACTTTTTTTTTTTTTCTTTTTTTTTCCCCCTTCCCAGTTTCCCATGTACTGGTTCAGTGTTCCTGGAATCCTGAAGGGTTGGTTTGATCGGGTGCTCACAAATGGCTTTACCTTTTCCTCTGAGAAGCTGTACAGCCAGGGAGTATTCAAGGTAAGGGCTGTTTTTGGATGCTAGCATTTGTGCTCAAGGTTTTTGTGGCTTCAACTTCCTTCATTTCAGGACAAGAAAGCCATGCTGTCCTTTACCACTGGGTCTCTTGAATCAATGTTTAGCTCAACTGGGGTCAACGGTGACATGAATGTTACCTTGTGGCCACTGCAGGTACAATTTTGAAAAATTCAGCTGGTTGTAGCTACTGAATATGACCAAATGGGCTTTTTTTATTATCTCTACAGAATGGCATCCTGCACTACTGTGGATTCCAGGTTTTGGCTCCCCAGATCTTCTGGGCTCCCTCCTCTGCTTCTTCTGAAGCTCGCCAGTGCATGCTGGAGGGCTGGCGTACACTGCTGCAAGGCCTCCTGGAAGAGAAGCCACTGTCCTTCCTTCCCTTGGACTGCTTTGACGAGAAGCGCTTCCAGCTGAAGCCCGACATCAAATAAGCATAACAGGAGTTTGGCGTGAATGTGGGCATTCACCTGGGCAAGCCACTGCCTCCCCACAGCCAGATGAAGGCTGGATGCTGAAGATGTGGTCTTTATCTGGATGATGAATAAAAGCTGGTTCATTCTAATGTGGTTGTGATAAACTCATGGGACTTCCAGATACACAAGGGTTTTTATTGGCTCCTGCTTTAAACTGAACTGCATCAAGTGGGGTTGACTTAGGTTGTTGGCAGTTTAATGCCCAGCTCTTCATGTTGAGGGCAGCAGGTAATTGCCTTGTTGACCAACCAACATGATGGTGCAGGTTTCCTTTCGGTTCAGTGGGACCAATTACTAATCCTTTCTGATGCTGTAGTTTGGCACTTGCCTCAAGTACTGCTAACCTTGACGTATGGTGGCTGTTTTTGATTTTAGAACAAAAGTTGAAACTTTCTGAAGGAACTTACTGGTATTGGCTATGGTTTTCCTTTTACATTACATTTTTGCCTGTTATTCCCTCTTACCATTCTTGAAGAGTTACAGTAAGGTTCTTAGGACTAAAAGTCAAATGGTAAACTTAAATTCTGCATATAGTAACTTGGGATTGTAGGATTGCATGGCTTTAAAACTTTAAAAAATACAATTTACAAAAATATAAAATATGCATCGATGTTTCAAGGCAGAAAAGTGTGTTTATACTGCTTAAAATATGTGGATCAGGAGTCATTGAGAAAAGTTACAGCATTTTCATTTTGACAAATGTGTCAACACTTTATAAATTAGATTTTTTAAGACTTTCAAAGATTTCTAATTTAATGTTTTGAATTAGAATTGTTCAATACACTTGTTTTCTAATGTGTCTAAAAATAGATTTGTATTTATAAAAGTACTGTTAAACATATAATTGAACTTTTTTTTTTTTTTTTTTTTTTTGCATGCAGTAAAAATCTAAAGCCAGTTCGAACAGGTGTCAGGTCACAGGACCGACAGCAGTAAGACAAAAACCAAGACTGCTGTACTATTTTCTTCTGTGATCTCAAAAGGACCCAAATGCAAATTTCCCTGCTATGCTGAAATTTAAAGCTGTCTAAATATGTATTCCAAGTTATATCCAAGCCTTCATTGAATAAATAATTAAAAGCTGTAACAGCAGTTGTAAGACAGAAAATTTTAATGTTTAAGGCCCACTTCAGATAGTTAAGATAATGTTCAATAGACAGCGAGCAGATACAAATTTTGGCCGCTAAGGGGAGACATTTAGTCAGAAATTAGGAAGTGTTCGCTGTCTTGTCACTGTACTTTTTCTCTCTCAGCCAAGAAGGGAGCAGATGATTTTTCTAACAGCTGTTACTGACAGATCAGTGTTTCTCCTGCTATATGGGATGGATAACTAAGTCAAGAGTGGTTGGAAGTCAAGTAACGGTAAGTTGAGAACAGTTATTCTTGTTTCTATCCAAATACACACAGCTAATGCTTCTGATGTAAAACTAAATTCTACAGGACTGACCAAAACTTTCAGTCTAATTTAATATACTAATTGAGTATTAAGTTGTTTTGTTTTTCTTAATGAAAAATGGAACCAATATTGCTTTAAAGACACATGAACATGTTTAAATAGATTATAGCCTGAAGTAAAAAAGCTTTGTTTTCTCAACGGTACAATGATGAGTCATGAGCTGATATTTGTATGATAAGTCATTGAAGATGTCTAGTTTCCTTTCAAGCACACGCATGTCAATCATTGTTTTCCTAGCTAGGCTACTTGTGCACATGCAAATGAAATGTCTTAGAAGCTGAACAAGAATTCAGGCTTTTCAGCAGGTTGTCTGATACTTGAAGAAAGCTGACGGGGGACAGGTTTATGATTTGGGATGTGATCAACTGACACAAAGATGACAACTTTAAAAGGCTTCAAAAATCTTGAGTCACACCATATTAGTTTGTCCTGAAAATGGGAAATAGTGCAGCAATAAATGGTATACAAAGTTTGTAAAATTCAGACAATCCAAAAAGTTTAACTGGTTTGAGCAGTTCATTTTTAAACAACTTGAAACTTTTTTTATAGGGTTATCATTTCTTTCAGTTGTCCTTATGAATAGTTTTCCAGGATTTTCACCCATTTTCCAATGTTCTTATTTCAGCTGTCTTTTGTTCTGTTATATAGCAAGATGATCCCACACTGCTTCAATGATTAGGCTTTCAGCAGGATTTATCACCCCATGCTGCTAATTTTCAGTTTAGTCCTTGTACCATTCCCCCTATTTCTGTTCTTTTTGAATGAGATCATGGCCTCATGAAGACAACGTCCTCCTCTGGATTTCCCGTTTTTTAAAGGACATTTCTTTCAGATAATCATAGTAGTTGTTAGTCCCACACCTCTTATGCCCTTTACGTGTCCAATTTTCAGGTATTATTTTAAAGAAGGATTTAAAAGAATTGGAAAAATGTTTCAATTTGATAGCAACATACTCACAAAGTGTGTTCCTTGCTGTTATCTGTTAAATGTCAACACAACGGTTCATCCGTTTAGCCGGGGTCCTTTTTCATCATTGAAGGATTTAAAGGTTAATTTGAATGGTATACATTGTACCTTTAGATCAAAATATTAACCTAATGTGAGCAATAATGGATGATTTCTGGGGTCAATATACGGTGCTTGACACATGTCATGGCTCTGAGTGAGCTGCCATTATCAGAAACCAGACTTTGTAATTTTGCAGGAGCGGATCCGTCTCGCATTGGATCATGTGACCTGCAGCTCTTTGCTTTAAGCTCTGCCTCTATAATCACAGAGGGCTCTGCTTTGGGCTACTTATTATTCCTTTTCTATCTAAAGTTTTTCATGGCTGAACAAAGTAAGAAGGTGAAAACAGTGTCTGAGGAAGCCAGAAAAAGAAAGACGTGCACCTTATGCCCTAATCCCTTATTCACGGCTTAGGGCTGCACTACATCATCACTCATTCTGATGGCGAGTTGGACACAATGCTCACTACTTTCTCCCTGCAGTAGATCACGTGACAGCCAGACGCTGTGAATATATTTTTCTAAATCGAATCCAAACTCTCATGAAAAAATATTATATCCTAAAATCATGTTTTATTATTACTTTGTTGCAGTTCTATTCATTTAAAATTATGATCTTATTTACATCTTCTTTGAGGGTCATGACACTCTCCTGATGCAATATCTTCCATCAGACAATTGGTGCCAGTTTTAAATGTAAGCATCCTCTTACTGACACAATTCAAACTAATTATTATAGAAATAAAAAAATGAGTGGGACTAGCAAGTCGTAACGTTAGCTCCTTCCTGAAAGCTTTGTGGTGTATTTTGACTGTCCAGGGACCATCGATGCTCACTTCTTTTGAAGATGCACTGTGGATAATTTTGAGCGCACTACTTTTTTCTTTCTGGACATTCAGACACCCCGACAAAAAGGCGTGACCCCTATGTAAGGAATAGTGTGCACATCCGGACACAGCCTGTTTAACTCTGTGACACTGTCTTGTGGCCTGTGGGAAGTCACAGGTTTAGTGCCCCTAGTGGCTAAAAGTTCCACATTATCTTTTTAAGTAAACTGGAAAAACGAGTGGAAAAGGTAGCTAAGGCCCATATCTGGACAACTGTTGCTCGAGTGCTTTAAAAAGTTAAGGAAGTCTTGCAGTGAGCTTTGGCTCAGGAATGTTGAATATTGCGATAGTAAGAAATGAGAAGCAGATGTTTCTATGCTGCTGTGGTTGTGTCAGCTGAGTCTGGGCTCTGCATTTGCATCCGTGTGTGCTCTGCATATGTCCCCATGTGCCCTTTTACCTCCTTTTTCCCTGCTGCAGACACGTGTGCGGCTGCTCGTCAGGCCATGATTTGTGTGTGCGTGTGTGCCTGTGCGTGCGCGTGTGTCAGCAGGCGCAGGGCTGCGGCACACTCCCACAGAAAAGGCGGGGGGCGGCTGGATGACGTTTGGCCCGGCAGCTGGGAGCTGCTCAGTGTCTTTGTTCCTCTGTGACCCCGCTGACCCGGCACTCGCCCTGATGTCACACACACACTTTCACACACCTGCACATAGTCACATGACCTCATATGTACACACGTGCACAAGTATATATGGAAACGTTTATGTTGCAAAAGCACACACACATAATGTTCAATATGCCAAGCCCTGGGGGGACGATCTATCATGACTTAATCAGAGAGCTCTCAATTTGTGTGTGTGCGTGCTTGCGTGTGTGCCTAACTGTGTTAAATTCAGAAAGTTTAGCTGCAGATCTACAAATTAATTTTTCTTTCATTGAACTATATAAATGAAAGCTGTGGTGATGTAATCTAAAGTGAACATTTCCGGGTTTTTGAAAATTGTTCTGATACAAAATCACACTGGTCTCCAGGAACCTTGGTGACAATGTGATACCTGGGATGTGACTTAATCATCTGAAATGTTTTTCTATTTTTTTTTCAATCCCATAAGCTGAAGAATTGGTTGAGGGAATCTAATGAATGTATAATCCTATGTAAAATGTTTGTAATGTATGTTAGAATGTATCTTATGTATAATAATATTTCTAATTTACTTTTTTTAGAAACCGAAGACGTGCACAATTCAAACCAAAATAACTCAGTTTCTTTCAATTGTTGTTTTCTCTGTGAGAAAATGTGCATAGTTTGGAAAGACTTTTTCAGGCTAAACCTGCATTTTAAATATATAAAAGCCATTAAAAAATAAGAAATATCACATTATTTATCAAAAAGATAATGAAATGATTAAAACATTAGGTCCCTCATTTGGGGGATGCTGAGAACAGATGGTAAAAAAAACTATCTGTGAAATGGTTAAACCAGAATCTTGTTGGCTTTTGCAGAGGTAACATCTACACTCTTAAAACTATAGCTGCATCACTCTGAACAGATACACATCCTGAAAGTGTTTGCTATTTTTATTTGCTGAGCCTGAAACTTTTCTCATTTCTTCTGTGTCATCTTTTATTCTTCGCCAGACTTTGTGGTTGCCGAGACATACTCAGTTTGTGATGACTATTAAATATTTGAGCAGTGGCCTGCTACTTCAGTTAGAATCATATCAGTGACTGAGGGAAGAAATTCCTTTTGAGACCTGCAATCTTTACACACAACTTTATAGAAGGGGAGGAATGCTGATTTACTAAAACAACTCTGCTGTTTATGAGAGCCGACTAGTTTATGTATGGGACGGTCAAAGGGCTTTTCTTTCTGTTCAGGATGAGATGGAACTTGTTTGGCTTCATACTGTCAGATGTGAATATTTTGAGACATAAAACTATGAAGACAAAATTGACTCTATTATTGAGTGTGTGTTGGGTGTGTGTAAAACTATGAAAACTAATTTGTGTGCGACTGGTCTGTAAACTGTTTAAACCATTTACACATAAATGGTACGATACACACAAAAAAATAGAAATTACACACACACACAATAAGTTCACACATGCACACATTATTTTGAAAAATTCCATAAACATTACAATTCTACACTTTTTTTTTACCTTCAACACTTCAAACTCCAATTGCCAGCGAAGCTAGGACAAAACTGCACTCTGAATGATGAGTGTAGAAGCACATCAGAAGTTTTACCCAACACTACACGGTGCATTTAAGTACTGGTGGAAAGCTATCTAGATAGATAGATGTGGAACCCCCACAAGTAAAAAAGACAGAGGGAGTGTAGTGTTTTCTCTCCGAACTTCATCTTCAAGGAAGGCCGCCTGTCTCGGACTTAATAGCCTTTTCCTCATAATTAACTGCCATGAAACTGAACGTCTGCTCCATAATATCCTGTTGATCAGCTATATGTGCATGTACTTGTTTCTGATTTCATTGTAGAATGCTGACTTTTAGATTATTTTCCAGTGATTAACCCTAAATACTTCAATTTTTACTGCTTTCTATCAAATGTTTTTTTTTTATTCTAATTCGAAGGATTTTGAATCAAATGTGGAGGCGTAATTGGTCTTTTTTTTGTATGTGGATGTAGAACCACTCCATCTCCATTACACCAAAAACGAGCCTGTAGGAAACAGCAGGTGGTGTGTGCGTGTGTGTGGGTGGGGGGGGTGACATGTTTTTATGCTGCCTTCTTGCCTCCCAAAGTGACCCAAAGGGCGCCGGCCCTGAGACCAACCTTTTGTGCCTTGGTAGTCCTCGGTGACCCAGTCCCATCCCCCCCCCTACTCACACACACACCATCATGTGGTGTGTGTGAGTGTGGTTTGTTTGGCTTCCCTCTTCATAGGTGGAAGCATGTGTAGAGGCTGTTAGTACGGTATTATTTCTGTGTGTGTGTGGTTGATACCAGCTGGACTGGCTCTTCCTCTCCCTGTATCCACCCCTCAGGCCTTGTTAAGGGCTGGAGTAATCCGTGCTGCCTGGGTCAGTGTTTATCCAGCGGCCTGATTGAAGGCCTGCTGCGCCTCCTGCTCCTGCTGTTTCTTCACTGATTCACAGTCATCTATCGCCTTGCATGGATTATCCCTATCACCTCTTTCTGTCATTATTCCCTTTTTCTTTTTGTCACCACTCAGTTTATTTATCTCTATCATTGTATTAATCATTACACAGAGCTTTACTGTATTCACACTTCATAATCATGAGCTGTGGAGTTTGGACAGGAGGTTGATATACTTTTCTGACCTGTTTTGTGTGACAGGATTTATTATGATGATATTAGTACTAATTCAGCTCTGATTTTTCAATTCAAAAGTTTGAAATGTAGACTTGTAGTCAGTCATTCATTACAGACAATCCATCGTCATTTGATGAAATTAATTTGATCATGTGAATATTCAACTGAAAGACATCTTGATGGTAAAAATGAAATGTGCACAAGATGAAAATAGTTTTTTTTTTATGGAAACTGGAAGTGTTTCATCTATTTCTGTATGTATGCAGAGGAGGGATGGTGAATGTATCAGTAGAAGTAGTAGGTTGCTACCAGGCTGGAGGCCTACAGAAAACCCAAATAGGAGATGGATGGAGGCAGGAAAGAGGACAGGAAGTTTGTTGGTGTAACTGCAGAGGATTCAGTGGACAGGGTTAGACAGAAGAACATTTTTTTCTGAACATGGACAAATAGGATTTAATTTGCTCAAAACCTCATACACTGTACTTTATACTTGTCTTCTGCCCCTGCACAGATACCCTTTGCACTACAAAAAATAAAGCTGACATTTCACATGATAATTAGTGGTATATGCAAATTTCTAAAACTCTAAAACGAGTTTGTATTCTTTTTGTCTTTCTCTCTCTCTCTTTTTACTTTTACGTTTTTATCATTTGTCAAACAAAGACTTAAAAATAAAATTTTTGCCCATTATTTCTTGGGACAGGTGCAAGTAGGGGTCTCACTCAATCCCTTGAGGCCACAATCAAGCAGGTTTTCGTTGTTTGTGTGGTCCAACACACTTGAATCTACTTAATGGATCAAACGGCCTCTTGTCCCCTTCTTTATAACGACTCATTAATTCAAATCAGGTGTGTTGGACCCGGGTAACAACAAAAACCAGTTGGATTGCAGCCCTCGAGGACTGGAGTTTGAGTCCCCTGCTTTAGGGGAGAGAGAGGGTTAAAATCATTTTCCCAATAACAAGGCAAACCTATGACCTAAACACACATAAGCACACATAACACTCAGGCCAGGCTTTTAGATTAAAAAAAAGAAACTTTACTGTTTTTTCTGAATGCAATTGAAAGATGAATCATCAAAACACATTTTTAAATGAAATTTATAAGAAAAGGTTTGAATTTGCATAATTAGTTGAAACTTCCATATGTTTCTTCTTGTATTTGATGGAGAGATTCTGCACAGGCAAAGCAAAACAGCTCTGATTAATCCTGTGTAAACAGCAGCCATGCTGCAGCGCTGTAACTGACGGCTTGGTAAGGTGCAGGCAGCCGGGAGCAGGACACCTGTTCATCCTGCGACTACAAGCAGATGGTCCACATGGCTCCTGCTCCCCGAGGGGAAAACCTGTCAGCTGAGCCCCAATTAGGGAGTCACTGCAAGTCAGAGAAAAGCTGGGGGGTTGGGATGGGTGGTGGAGGCCTGAGAGGAAATCAGGCTTCAAGTGAAATGACTGTAATGTGATCAGCCAACAAATTGAGCTCTGTTTAATTTGAATCCATTTTATTTTAAGTGATTTATTTCATGTGAGTAGACACACATTTACATAAACACACACCTCACACACACAACAATGTTTGCTCTGTAAGGGTCTTCTAACTTTAAGTTATGATATTCTTATGGGTGGAAAAAGTTTGCTCATATGAGACATAAGAATGCCTCATGTGGGGATTATGCTGGTAGTGGTTTTGTTTTTTGCCTATTGAAGAGATGCACTTAAGTTAATCTAGCAGTGTCTGTTTCACTATCCAAATTTTGTTTTTAAATCTTATTTGATATCATATCAAACATCTCATGTTAACATGTAAAAAATAAAGGCGACTTTTTATGATCAACAGCAAGTCTTCCCATGTCATGTAGCTAGTTAATTATACATATTAGGAAAAAACAGCATATTCAAATATTGCATATATCAATAATTGCTACTGTTTGTGTTTCTGTCGCTTTTTTAGTCAAAGAAAAATGAAAGTGTTTCTGTTCAATTTTACACCACGTAGTAGTTAGATGACATAGTGCAGTAGTTGTAATTTGTGTTGCAGCTGTGTTTAGCAAGCTCGTACTGGTTTTGACAATTGTTGTGGTTGACTAGATTTGCATAATAAAACTTTTGACATTTGTGACAACTCTAAGTGAGTGCTCAACCCTGACAGACAAACGGTGCAGTGACAGACATAAATAGGAACTATGCATCGCAACAGATTTGAAAATCTGGGCTTTCCAGGTAAGACAGGCACGCAGCTTGGTTTGGGGAATGAATAATGTTTTCTGAATTGTTCATTGAACAGTTATTGAGTGAAAACCTCAAATAGTTTTGTTCTTAACCTTAAAGCAAGGCAGACATGGCATTAGGAGGACTAAATGAATACTAAGAATAATTCTTTAAAATAAAAGGCCTCTATGATTGTGTCCACGCGTTGCACTTTCAGACTGAACTGAAAACTGTTAAGGTGGAAGGAAACTAAGTAGAGAAGTAACGTAAGACGGAAAAGTAGTAAATGTGATCTTTGAGTTGTACTTCCCACACATTAGCTGTAAGACTTTGTGGGCTCAGTTTTCTGTAATGTCAGATGGTAAGGTTTTCGTCAAACTGGAAAAAAGGCATGGGTAATTCTTGTGAGAAAGGGGATGTTGTAATTCGGGCTAGATTCCACAAAGCTTAATTAATTACTTGTGTTTTGTTTAAAGAATCATTTGAAAATTAATGCCTTTTATTTAATGTCTTTAATTTATTCTCATAAATTTTATTTTATTTATAAAGTACCTTTCAGGCAACTCAAAGTGCCTCACATATTAAAACAATGTATGCGTAAAAGAGAATAAAATTTAACAAGCCTTCACACAAAAAATATAACACAAATATCATAATTTCTTTCATACACAAACTCACGTACATAATCACACAGACACAAAGAAAAGGAAAAAGTTTGCTCCCCCCACCCCTGACTTCCCAAACATATAAACTCTAGTACCAAGTGACTTTCTGTTTTAACTTAAAAAAGGTAAAGATATAAATTAGTAAAATTAACGTAAAAGTCTGGCTCCAGTTTTATACATTGGAATTTTAACATTTTTAAGGTGGATCCTGAAATTTCTAAACATCAAGTTTGTTTTTGGGTGTGTTAATGGTTACATTTTAAAGCAAGATTAATACATGTCATTATTTTGATATAAATAAGTTGATATAGACTCATTTATACCTATCTATTAGGGTCAATCATAGTAACTTTGCACTGACTTTTCACAGTGTTTATAACCAATATTTTCTGTTTTTGCACTTTTTCTCTTTCACACTGAAATACTTTTGTATGCACACTCAAATAACTGTGTCTATCTGGGCTTAGCACAGAATTTCTACAATGAGGTCTCTGATACTGATGTGAATATCAGAACTTTTCTAAAGAGACTTTGTGTCTTTCCACCTTACTGAAAAATAATAAATGCCTCTTCTTTGAAGATGAAATGACTTAAAAACTGGAACAGTTTAAGTCCAGCTTGAAAGGTGATAATACTTTGCTTTTGAACTCCTTTGATTAAAAAACTAAAACCCTTCCTCAGAGGCCCAGGCCTTTGAAATTTTTCACTGTTTGGATTGTCCAAATGATAAGTATTTGCATTGTTTTTTTTTCTCAAATCTAACTTGTTTCCCTTTTTTACCTCATTGGTTTCAGCACTTTCTCATGTCAGAGCTTTTCCTCTCTACCTGCTAACTTTCCCTTACAAACACACACTCTCATGTATACATCCTGTCACACTATTTTGGCCGCACACACTACCTTTTACATAATTCGCCTCATTGTCTGAGTCAAGCTAGTCCTCCCCACCCGTGACACAAAGGGGTGGAAGGCAGCAGCCGTCTTCAGTGGGCCAGGTGCACCGCAGAGCGCTGTTCTGGGTCTTCTGGTTTTTGTTTTTTTCCCATATGTATCTGAATCTGTGTGTGTGTGTCTGTGTAATGGCTATAAGCATGGTGTGTTTGTGTGCAGCTGCCTGCCATGGGCCCTCCTTTGTGTACCCCTCCCCACCATCGTCACCTCACGCCCTCCCGTCCATTCATGGCTCGAGGTGGCGGATGGGCTACTGATGTATGTGTGTGTGTTTGTGAGGTTTAAGTGGGGAGGGTGAAGAGGGGGGTGGAGCTATTTTACCATATCTTAGTGTGACTTTTTTCATTGGTGGAGAGGTGGGTGACTGGAGTGTGTAAAGAAGGAGCTTTTAGCGAAGACAGGGAAATGAGAGGTGTGTGTTTGTTGTCAGATTTCTGCCTTTGTATTGGTCAGGGGAGCAGTGTGAGGAGGGGATAGTAAACTCCATCTCCATCTGTTATCAGTCACGCCGATAAACCTGCAGCTTTAGAGCACTTCACTCTGCTTCTCAGCCAGCAGGGACCACAAACACCACTCACTTCTTAGGAAAAGCTGAACTCACACAGGAGTCTCAATCTGAGTAGCCCCCACTTGGACTGAGTTTACTTTCTCCCGCTCTCCAGTGGATACCAAGATTTAACTTTTCTTTTTCCTTTAAAAAGGAATTTTACCACACCTGGGCTTGCTTGGCTTAATTTACCGCCAACATTACAGGAAATTATCCCCCTTTAGTTTTTTCCAACTTTTGCTACTCCAGGAGAGAATTTGTAGGAGCTGGCCTTTTCTCTCCTGTTTCTGTTCCAACAGTTTGGTGAGTAGTTTTCATTTCCTTTGGCGCTGACTTTGAGTTAGTTTAGATTTTGCATGTTACATTACCAAAAAACATACTTTCCAATATGTGTAATGGGTGCAATACGGCCACTTCCTGTTAAAAAAATATATAACAGAGTGGATTTTACCTTCTGTTGTCTTTTTTTATTCAATCACAATTTAAAAGTTGCTATTTCTTCACTAGTAAAAGACTTGAGTTATCCAAAGTGCTCCATAATTTACTGTTTATTGTGCATTGTAGAAAACATTTACTGAGACATACGGTGAAATTAGAATATATCAAAAAGCTTTCGGAGGTTTTTATCCGGGGCTTCTCAGGGGGATTCCTTGGGGTTTCCCTCACAATATGAGGAATAGGCAAATTTCTAATAAACATTTACACTAATAGTCAAAAGTTTGGATACACTTTGCCCTTAAATCTAACGGCAAAGTGTATCCAAATATATTGACTGGTGGGACACCTAAATGTATAAAGTAGCAATTTTTTCCACCAGACCAATTGCAGAATTGTCAATAATGAAAAGAAAATAACAGAAATGAATCATTTCTCCACATATGATGATCTGCGACCTTTCTGATCTTGGTTTTAGTTAGCAATACCGTGGCACAGTTCGACATTGCCGTCTGCAAAACTCGGGGATACAAAGGAGTACCACCCTCACTCCCCTCACCACAAAGGCCCTGCAGCAGACAGACACTGGTGATATGTATCACTCAGGATGAATCTGGGCACCACCAGTTGCAACAGAGAGGTAGGGGAGGGCAGAGGAGGAGGATGCTTTCATGGAGGTCTCTTGTGGCTTCAGCAGGCATCTGTTGCCCCCCACCCGCACCCCTCTGCCCCTGTAGCCCACCCCTCCTCCCCCACTACACTCATTCTCTGCACCCTCTTTGTCCCCCTCCCAGCCGGTCGCTTGCGTGGCAGACTGGCTCACCGCCAGGCCCAGTCAGCAAATGGCAGCCGCGCGGCAGGGCCCCTGGAGGGACTGGTCAGGGTCTGACCTCAAGGGAGCTCATCCTTCCACACACCACCCCAAGGGGGCTAACCCTAGATCATGACACATGCAGGGAGACACGCAGTGCAGAGGCAGTGGGTCACCGAGGTGGAGGCTGCAGCATCTGTTCACTGTGGAGGGACTCACGGAGGCAACAAATATTTACATATTCACGGTATTTAGTGAAACAAGCACATTTTTCCATATGACATTGTGCTGTAAACTTAAGATATTTAGAGGTAGGAATAATAAGGATAAACAGAACTGAAGAAATGACAATTTAGCTTACTGAACCTGAATTTAACTATAGATGAAAAGGGAAAGAAAATAATAATACACAACATGACATCCATAGCAGATGTCGCGTCCTGAAAATCTTTGTCAAAGATCAAAGTTCTCAGGCCGAGAATGACAGAGACAGGAAAATTCAAGATGATTGAGATTTTATTCTAAATATGCAGGTTGCAGCATAAATACAGATGCAATTTCATGTAAAATATCAGCTGTGTTGGAAAGTACATAAACTTCCTGTGCAGCTGTAAAATACTGCGCTGAGTCATTTGAAGTGCAGATGTAGTTTGTGTTGAACCTTCTTCCCCATCCTATTTGATATAAACAATAAACTACAACATGCTGCCTTCATACTTCTCATAGGCATCTGGAAAATACACTTATTCTAAATAATTAAAGATGTCCTGGTTATGTACAGTTTTTAGCTGCAATATTACTATGATGTGCATATGAAACACAACAGAAACTTATTCATTGCCATCAGTGAAGGACAGTTTGATATTAAATAAAGTCAAAGAAAATGTTACATACTGAGAATCTGAGCATTTTAAAAGACTAATAACTCCCACTTTAATCTAACTAACTTAAAAGTCCATCAGTCAATTCTGAAAGTTTTTTGTTACTTAAGTTTTTAATAGTGTGTGGGACGTAGCGCTCTGCCCACGGCATTCTTCGATTTACGTCTGAAGACATTTTTCTCACATTTCCCAACCAGCTTTTTTTCCCCGCTCGCTGTGTCACTTCGGTCATTTCTGCTGACTCGTCAGAGCTTGTGTCTGCGACTGATGCTGCTGTGTCTGCTGCATTACCAGGCAAAGTCCTGCATATGTGCTTTGGGGGTGAACGGGTTTAAAGGCCCCCAGCCTCCGTCTGTGCATGCTGCTCAGGCCGGAGAGAACAATGCTCCCGTCACAGGGGGACAGATTGGGTGGCAGCTGCATTGTTGGAGGACGGCCAGCCAGACACACTTCTTCCCCCCCCCCCCCGCCCCGCCCCCCAATACACACAAACTCACTCTCTCTCCTTCCTTTTGTACCACTTTTGTTGTTGGCAAACTAAATTATTCCAGTTCTCTTGTGGCATTCAGGATGAAAAACAGCGGCGCGGCAGATTAGACATCGGGGGTCGGGACATTAGGGGGCCCCTGCTTTCCGGTGCCGTAGCCTGCAATCCAAGAGATTCCTCTTTAGAACTACAGCTAATGTTGAACTGCACATATGCATGCATACAATTTGTTTTAATCAGTTTGTAGAGAATGGAGGATATTAATTCTAATTTAAGTGACTTCATCGGTCGACTGTATTTTTAGGTTCAAGCAGCAGCCGGTTGCTATATGAAGTTTTAGCTGGATATTAATGTTTTTCTATCAGTGTATCACAAGCTTTTTGTGAAGTGTCTTTCAGTGGCTACACTTCGTAACACGTTTTCTTTGTTTTACCTTCAGTCTCAGCGTTCTTTATTTTGAAGTTTGCGTCTGTTGCTCACCTATGACACCTAATGTTATTTTTAAGATCTCACATTACCCCTTTAATGATATTTCATTCTGTTATGCTTTGCATAATTTGCTTTACAATTATATATTTTTCCTTTATTTCCTTTTTTTTTTTCTTTTTACCTTAATGAGAAACTAAAATCCTAAATTGATGGGGGGGTCATTTAAACTGGTAATAAAAAA
>JAVQJG010177451.1:0-16541 GCA_036024015.1 Craterocephalus amniculus
AGAGGAGAGGATAAGATTAACTGGGAAGGTAGGAATTGCTGTTGAGGGGGAAGAGTGGGCGGGTCAGGACCTAATATACTGTAATGGTGAAACACGAAAATGGTGAAAATGGGGAAACACTGACATTTTTACCATTGCCTCTGAGCATTCAAATATTACAGGGGCGTATGCTACCTGTGCCAGTCTCTGCTGACTCTCTGCATCTCCTGGATGAACCAGAGCCTGATGAGCCTCATGGATCAGCATGGTGGAGCCTTCCATCACACACTGGGCTGAGTCCAGCATGGCAACAGCAGCCTGAGGCTCCTTGGTACTGGCTGCCACACCTCTGGCTGCTTGAGCCAGCGTCCTCAAAGCCTGTGCTGTTTCTCTAGCAGCGACGCCTGCAGAGAGCCAACCACATTTTGAAATGAAAATAAATACATTTGATCTCAAAGATATCCATCAAAGAATCTCAGGAAGTATCACACTTAAGTACAAAAATGAATACACAAAGGCAGAGATACAGCCTGATTAATTCATGTGCATTATTGGTATTCTGGTCTAATATTCAATCAACAGATTGGAAACAGAAGATTTACATTGTGTTTTGCTGAGCATTATTATGTACTGAGAGTAGGTGTTATTAAGATGACAGTTATTTGAATTTCATTACTTTGTTTTGCAGGAGTCCCGTGTACTCAACACGAAATGTCATGTTATTCACATTATTACTGTAGCAGCAAAGGAATCGTTCAAGCCAACTCACAGCAGTACTGCACTGTGACCAAAGTGTGATAATGGAATGGCCTGATTGTTTAAATAAATGAGGTCGTATAATGAATATCGGCCCACATGAGAGGTGCCCTTAAAGTATTACACTTAAAGCTGAGAAAAAAGGCAGCAAATTGTATTACATTGCATTAACCAGCAGAGTGGAGCCATTTGCTGATGGAATGTTAAATCCAGTGAACAAAAAGATTAATGAGCAGCGAGCAGCACCCTGGACTACAGCATAGTAATGCTTGG
This sequence comes from Craterocephalus amniculus, assembly GCA_036024015.1. Lineage (NCBI taxonomy): Eukaryota > Metazoa > Chordata > Actinopteri > Atheriniformes > Atherinidae > Craterocephalus > Craterocephalus amniculus. The sequence goes on from JAVQJG010177451.1 coordinate 1,009, forward strand.
AAGCTTTCGGTGTTGGAAATTTTGTTCTCTACCTCTCTTTATCTGAGTTTCCCATTGGAGTCAAAACTGACAACCAAACAGTCAAGTCATGCTGCGTTCAGGAGTTAAAAAGCTGAACTGACAACACAAAAATAAAACTAACATTCAGCAATGCAATAAACTTTTTATATCTGCCCACCATAATGTAACTTTTACCTCTTTGACCTGCATAAAATACATTACCTGTATAATGTTCATTGCCCTGTGCAGCACATGTCAGCAGCTGTGCCATGGAGGAGCCCACCGCCTTAGATGTACTTCCCAAATCCTGAGCACACTTTTCCAGCTGCGTGAGCAACAAAACATATTTATAGCTTAATGTGGATCTCCTCAAGTTGGTACATTCTTGCTTGAAAGTCTGTAAACCCATCGGAATATTTTATATTTCTGCACAAATATGATCTTGAACTTCAATGAAATTTAATGCAAGTCCTACTAAATATATAAAGAGGACTAAATGGTCATTTATTTGTAGAGGAAGAAGATTAGATATTATGAAAAATATAAATGTAATTGTAAGGAGTGAAAGTAAGTGAACCCTACGGTTTAGAGGTTAATTTTAGTTCAAAAATGGTTTTACAGCAGGGACTGTTCTCCGTAAGTTCATAATAATTGAGACTATGTGCAAATGGAAGAAAAACATTGTTATGAACCCCAGGACTAAAGACAAATGCCCCATAGAAGATATGTTTGGGTTAAATCTGGGCTATTTTTGGTCCTTATGGCTTATTTACAGCACTGGCAAGTGTTATGTGGGCCAGTAGAGGACCAGATGTCAGTTGCCAGCCTGGCTTGGACTATGGCAAGTGTCCTGTGGTCATTTGGCTGAGTCTTGGCAACATTGCTTACATTTAGTCAACGGCATAGGTCAAGGGGTAAGTAAGTCATTTGGGCCGTATGTGGGACAATATTTTTTGCTTTCTGGGGTATGTGATAATTCATCAGCTCAAGTAGGACTTTCTCTCTTAGCTAATGTCAATGCATCTGAGTTCACACTCCGAACTTTTAAATACAATCATAGCTGATACACAATATGGCTTATGGCTTTCAAGAAAATGCCACCATTGTTCACTAACAGTAACAGAAAAGTAGAGCCTGCTAAAAAAGTACGTACACTACTCATAGAAAGGTTGGGGATATTTAACTTTTAAGAGAAATTTACAGAAAATATACAAAGTTAAAATACTGATACTGACAATGAATATATGGCAATTAAGCATAACTGTGCAGTAGTAATTCCTTTATTCTATTTCATTTTATTTCATGCTGCATACCACAACCTGAACATAAAATGGCAAAATTAAGCATTTAAGGTGCATTCTGACACCATACAAAACGATGAATATTCCTAACTTTTTGTGACTTTTTGTGAGTTATATCTATTTACACATACATGTGTATGTGTGTGAGTTCACAAACCTTCCAACAACATTGTTTACACCAAGACAAATGCGGTTTTATAAAATTAATGCTGTTATCTACTGACCGTTTCCCCAGGAAGAGGTTTGAGTTGACCATCAATCACAGACATCTTTGCATCCTGAAGCTCACTCTTTAGCGTCTGCACAGTCTTGAGAGCAGAATCAATCTCCAGAGGGCCACAGGCTTCATGTGCCTTCAAATAATACCCAGATATAAGATTTATTGAGACATAATAATCCAGGAAAGACAAGATACAACACTGTATATAACATGTATGTCAAGCTGAGATCACAGAACTGGACTTGCATAAAAGCATGCAAGCAGCAAACTTTCTGCATCAGTGGGATGAATCTTGTTATCTCTGTGAGTGTTGGGCATAGACACCTTCTGGGTGGCAGTCCTGAGCTCCGCCAGGCAGGTTGCTAAATTCTTGGCACACTGGCCCAGTTGCATAGCAGCAGCCTGGTCAGTCACTGTGGGAACTGCAGACTTCGCTGATGCCACCATCTTACTTCCAGGCTAAGAGACAGTAGCAGAAATAGCAATTGTTTGTCTATATCTTGAAATATTATAGAAATATTACAGTAATTTATCACTGAATGCTTCAAGATGTCATGTTAACCTGTAAGAAACTCTGGCTGGCCATGATGAGGGCGAGCTGAGGCCCAAGCTCCTCAGGCTGGGCTTGGCTGCTCCTCATACCTTGCACCAACTGGGGAACACTATCTGCTACCGCCTGAAATGAAACACATCCTTGAAGTATTCTTTATATGCCATACTGTCAGAACAAAAGCAGGCATGTGTTACACAGTCTAATAATCCCTTAAATGTAAAAACGTAGCTCCAACAGACAACATGAGAAAGACTACATGATCATACCTTGCAGCTGTGTACTAACTGCTGGTGTGAGACCGTATTTTTGTTGGAAGCAGCAGCATTCTGTGCAGCTGCAATGGTCTGAGTCGCAGCAGCCGCTGCCTGCTTAGCCGCTAACTGTTCACAAAACAAAAATGGAGACAGTTTAGTCAATAACAAGAAAATGGTGCTTGACAGAGGTTCACATTTCACGTTTGCTCTGTGCAGTATCAGGCCATCATGTTATGTGCTCAGGCTGAGTTCTTATCAGACTAAAAGGCGTACAGTAAGGGCCAAAATATTCGGTGAGAAGATGAAATAATTGCAAAATCTTTATGTCAAGAGCGTATAGGTATTTCTTCCCTCTCTTATTTTTGAAACTCAGCAGCTAAAAATCTACTGTTTGATACTGATACTGTAATCAAGATATACAACATATATTTTCGATATTCTGTTTAATATACTATAAAGAATACTCTAAATCTACATCTAAATGCAGTTGTATACATAGCTGCAAAGCAAATGGAAGACGTTTAGTTTGGACACAACAAAATGAAGGTTGAGGGGCCTAAATGCTTCAGAGATAATTGTAACAAGAACACTTGGAGATTAATAACACTTTTGTTCACTGGCTTACATGCTGCCATGATGGAGGCAGCCATTAGCACCAATTCTGTGACCATCTGATGCAGGGAGGCGGACAGAGATACATGTCTGATAGCAGACTTATCCCAGCCCTAGGTAATGAATAGTTTATGTGCCTGGGAAATTGAACATTGGGTGCTCAAGAGCAGAGAGGTGGTTGTCATTAGGGCAAACTGATCTTTACACTCAGATAGTTATTTCACAGCACTAATGGGATTTACGGCTCACTGCAATAGAAAAGAGAAATAACAGAGGATGTGAAAAATTGGTAGTATTTGGTGAAATGACTGCAGAGTCTTCTGATCACTTTATGATCTTCCCCAGCACTTATACAATGTTCAAATCACAGGGATGAGAAACTTTAGAAAAAGATGCTGATAAGGATACACAAGATAAAGGGTTATGTTTGGATTTAAGGGCTGATGACACAATTGTGATATTTTTTTACATGTTTTAGTAATTCTGGATGAATTATGTAATAACATGCCTGCTTAATGTTGTTAGAACCAAAAAACTGCCTCCATTCAGGCAAACTCATGGTGCTGCTCACCATGAATGAATAAGGCGGAAGTGACATCAGCAAAAGAACACCTGCCAAGTTTGTTTACAAGAAAGCTAACAGCTCAACAGTTAACATTGTATGAGGTTGAGTTGGTTCATACAGATACACCGCGGGGAAGTTGGGATGATGGGTGATGCTTAGTCCATCTGGAATTTTTCACTACGCTACAACAAATAAAAACAAAATGAAAAAGCACTTCAACATTAAGCTACTGGATGAGGTAAAAACTAGTGGGCAATATGAGACATCTCTCATTGGTAGACGGCGCCGTTCAACATCATCCCAAAACATATGGTACAGACAAAACAACTACTCTCCACTTCTGGGTCACAAGTTGGAGTTGGTTCCACCACACAAACCAGTTTTGGACAAGATGGAACCATAATGGATTTTGACTGCTTCTAACATGCTGTAGAACAATCTGCCAGCAGGAAATTGTTCCCCCATCGATATCACAACATGGTGATGGGCTTTAGCAGACAGTGGTGCAGCGCCCTCTTCAAAGTTGGTTTTTCCGTTAAAGAACAATTCAGCTGACTTCTTAACAGGCCGAACTGTCCATTTCATCATGTTTTATTATTGTATTGCAAAAATACATGAAGTCATAAATGTGTCATGGGCACTTTAAGGTAAGAAAAAATAAAGATGTCAACATGCTGCCACTCCTGACTCACCTCCAGCCTGTTGACCAGCTTCTTCTTTATCGCATTTTGAGCTGCTGCATTTGTGGCAACACGCAGCCCTTCAGCCGCTTCCCTGAGCCTCTGCTGCTGGTCCTCATTCTCTGGATAGGCGGCCGCCCCCTTTCGGGCACAGAATCACATATTCATGCACATGTGCAAAGACACACACTGCTATGACATAAACTGTGCATGCAAAATAAGAGAGCAACTATATCTCAGCAACATTAGTTTAACACTTCTGGTTATACTGTACACATGATGAATGCAAAGAGGCATTTAGCTCTGTCTGCTGTCTGACAGTTTCCAAGGAAACTGTCAGTGCCAGATCCTCACTTCCTCCTTGATAAGGCACGGATGTGGTGATTAATGTGTCGCAGATCAAAAACATCTTAATGAGCTATATGCAGCATTTCACTAGCGTGGGTATTTCACGCTGATATTATCCTGCTCGACAGTACCAGCAGCTCATTAAGAGCCACTGACGGTGCACCGTTTTTTTTGGGATGTGAAATGATGCTATAGCTGTTGCATACAGTAATGCCGATACTTTTTACTAATATAGGAAAGCATTTAAGTAAAGTTTTTTTAAGACCATAACAAATGCAATATTGTAAATACAAGAAAACTCCTGCATTGCCACTGCTAAAAGAAATTAAGATTAAATCCAAGTTTACAGCTAAAACATAAAGATATAAAGAGTTAAAACTGCTAATAATTGTATCTACAAAATAATGTAAAGTTAACAAGTCAAACCACAAAAAAAAATGTTAGGCATGATTTTAATTTCCACTGTTTTAAGTTAATACATTAAAGGGAAAAGTGATGCCCACATCCCCCCGCTAACCTTAGCTGCCTCCACCATCCGAGCTGTGGCATCAGCCAGAAGTTTGGCTGCAGCAAGTAGTTTCTTGGAGTTGTCAACGTCAACTTCCGCTTCTGCATCTGACCTCATGGCATTGACCAAGTCAGAGGTGGCCTGAGCCAACACCCTGGCCTGACGCACCATCTCACCTGGGCACACAGAGAAAATGGTAAGTAAGCAAACCCAGATGTGCCAGACATCTGGCAGTCTCATGATGCAGCTAAAAATCTGTTTCTCATGCAAAGCTGATTTGGGTTATTTCTTAAATTTCAAAAATTTTTCTTCAGAAACAGAAACAACAAACGAATCAAATTGATGGAGCAAGTGAAGAAGAAAAACTTTCAATTATAAAGTGAAGGGAGTGTAAGTGAAACCAAACGGGCAGCAAGGTTAGAATAAAACTTTGCTGAGATTACGCCAGACAACATGTGAGCTGTGAGAAGAGGAGTCTCAAGAATTTCTTTTTCCATTTAGACAGCCAACGCTGTTCAAAAGTTAACACAACTGTTATCACATCAAAAAGTTGTCACAATAAAGCTGTGAATCAAAGAAAACCATTTTCTCGCAGCATTATAAGATTTCCAAGAGAATTCAAAGCAACAGCAGTAAAAACACACGTATTCTGGTACAATGATAGATTAGTTTGGCTACATGTGAAGAGTTCAATATCTAATAGCTCCTCATCAATTCTGCACCCTTAAAAAGGTTCCGAAAAAATGCAATAAAAAGGTTATGTTAGCTTGCAGTATACAGTGCTCAAGTGTCTGGATACGTCTGCCATTTCATTTTTCAACAACCCTGCATTTCCAAACGGTTGACTGGTACAGTATATTGAAAAATTTGTGTACAATTGAGTCACAGAAGATAAATGTGCAATTAGCTGTGGGCAGTATAAAAAGGTATATAACGGTACATATTTGGCCAATGGTAGAGATTTTTGCCTCTTCTGGCCTTCTGTGATTGCTGCACCCACTTTAATCAAAAGCATGGAGCGGGTGGGGGAGGATGAGGTTTTTCTTGTTAAGGAGACGGTGCAACATTGATCATATGGACCTGACAGAGAAGCGATTTAAATTGAGTCACACAGAACATGGAAGCGGTGTGGAAGCACTGCGGTGACTATGTCTATGTTTTGAAATGGCAATTAAAAATTTACATAAAAATAAACTCTCTAATCTAAACAAGCAAGCCCACATATTCATTGATCTGTAATAAACTAATACTAATCGAGCCATATATAGAAAAGGCTAACTTGTCTTGGTGATGATGGTAAAGATTGTTTGAGAAACATCTGTAAATGTCCTAGACTTGCAGATTCACATCATTTTCACCTTTATGTTCCGTTATAGCTGAATGTTTCTAGTGACTCATCCTCTTCCACATATCGGCTATAAAAAAACTGTATTTCCCAGACACCCACCTCCAGCTAGAAATAACTCACCCACAGAAGTCTATGAAAGACACATAGGTACTTTACAACCTACATGTCCTTGGGAGTCAACCAATGCGCTCATCACTGAAAAATCACCTTGTATAGCTAAATAGTTCAAGGTTTTATGTCTTAATTTAAAGAGGAATAATGTTTGTCCTTGAAAAAACTGCCCAAGTCATGTGTTTCCTGTTAAATTTCAAAGGCTCCCTGATGCTGATTAAGACCAGACTGAGAACTCTGTAGTGGTTTAGGATGACATGTCTCCTACAACCCCTTGAGAATTGACTCGCTTTGAAAATGCTTCAGTCCCATGGCTCAAACCATAACAAATATCTTGAGCTTTGAACATGTATAGATGATTTTTTTAGATCATTTATCATGCAGACAAATGCGAACAATATTTTAGGGGCCTCTGATGCAGTCAAAACACATTAGAACAGGCTAAGTGAAAGCAGGTATTCGCTTAAGATCAACTCATTGTCTGTAGTTCTTCCTCTTTTATTACTCACCAGCATCACCCATGGACGTGAAAATATTTTCAGTCACGTTCATGATCGTGTCTGTGGCTTGGTCGTAGCGTCCGATGGGCTCGCCGCAGCTGGCGTAATGGCGGACATGCTGCAGTAGGTCGCTAAGGGCCTGGCTCACCACACCAGCTGCTGCCCCGACTTGTTTCAGCAGCTCGCCGTCATCACTGGCCGAGCGGCAAGCTTTCACACATGTCTCAACAGATCGGTCCACCAGTTTGCCGGCCTCAACAAGCTGCTCCTGACACACTGGGGAGCTGATGGTCGGACTCACCACCTGGTCCACACATAGAAAGTCAGAAGAAGTGAAGGCAACAAACATACAAAATATTTACATTAATTCTTGTTTCACAAAGCCAAACACAACTAGAAATCTTTAAATCAGTTAAGAAACAGCCCTCTTTTAATATTAGATTTAAATAAATAGTCACATTTGCACCCTTTACTGGCCAGCTCATGCATTTTAATTATATTGTGCGCGAGTTTGTCAGTAGATGATGTTTCAGACCAATACCTTGGTGCAGGCCACCAGCTGTGAGGTGGACAGGGCACACTGAGTGGCAGCTGCGATCACTCGGTTCTGCAATATGGTGTCCTCGGCCACCTGGGCAACGTTCTTGGCCTTCAGGACCAACATAGCAGCTGCATTGGCCACCGCTTTGGCCAGATTCATCAGGGTGTCCTGCAACATATTAATCAGTGTCCTTTGCTGAAACACAACACAGCTGTGCACATGTAACTGAAGGGACCAGGAAAGTAAATGTTTTCAGTCTGTGCTGTTTAACTGAGATAGTAGCAACAGGACTCTGATATAAAAATAAGCATAAAGTAAAATGTCCTTTTCAAATAGTTGGAATGTGGATGATAAATTACATCTGCATTATTAAGCACAGGAAATGATTGCAAATGAAATTATCTTAATGCAGTGGAAGAGCACTGGCTGAAGATCAACGAGACCAAGGATGCGGATGACTCATGAGCCCCCTCCTCCAGCCATTTATACTGAAAAGACTCGTATTGAAGAATTGAGGCCATATAAACTGAGGTGAGTGTAGCATTTCAATGAATTTCACCTTGAGAGTATAAATGAAGCTGAAAGTGGAAATTACTGATAAGCTTGTATTATTCGAGGTCTAAAATATTCCACCACTAAAACCTCTTCACATAGAGTGGCAGGCTCATAATAGAGTCTGAGATAATTATATATCTGTGTATTGGCATTTTTAGAGGAGGGCTTAGAATATGTGAGTGTGTGTCTTCCTGTTTGTCCAGCTCTGTCATAGAAACAGTGAGTGGGTGGCGCCCAACCTGGAACTTCTCATCAGTCTCGCCCTCCCCCATGTGACGGAGCAGGTCCCCGCTGGCTTGTCCGATGCTTCCTGCTGCAGTCAGCACCGTCTGTCTGGGCTGTATGAGGATGACATCAGCGCATTCATTGCTCAGGCCTATCCTGTACTCACAGGAGCCTCAAAAATGATCTAAAACAGACTTCAAGATCTAAAAATCATCCCCCCCAAAAAAGCTCCTGTAATGCATCCTCACTGGGACACTAATGAAAAGAGCACACAATTCAACAGTGCATGTTTTTTTTTGTGACGACTGGGACTACTGTAGGGGATGAGATCCAAATCAGCACCAAAATCAGTAGGTACCTCACCTCAGCGGCTGCAGGCTCAACAGATCTGAGCAGATCTGACACAGCTCCTGCCAGCATCCTGGAAGCGCCCATGAGCTTGTGTCCGCTCCCCACCTCATCGTCCATTAATGCGGCTAGCAGCTTGACACCTTTAGACATTTCCGTGAGGTTAGAGGAGATGGTGGTGATGGCACAGCCCACTGCTGTGTAGTCAGTCTCTGAAGGCTCACCTGCAGAGGAGAGACAGACATCATAGGGAACAATATTAAACCACATCTCTGCTCTGCATCCTAATTTGCCATGCTGCTTGGGCATTGATTTAGCCAAGCCATGGGGCAGCTTGCGTGTTGTACGCTTTAACACACACATTAGTGTCATAATTAGAGCCTATCTGAAATGGCTCTGCAGAGACGAGCACAGTCGTAGGGCATGTGGCAGTGAAGAAGAAAAAAACCCTGAACACAAAAAGAGAGGAAGGTTAGAATAAAATGTCACTGGGATGGTTCCAGACAACATGTGGAGCTGAGGGCTGATTATCTTTTTTTAAATTAGAAATATCTATGGCTGAAACTGACCCGTGGGCTGATTTACACCATCTTCAATAACATCTATTGATTCGTGCCTTGAAAAACAATATAGTGTCCTTAAGGCTCTCACTGAAGCTGTGCCCAGCGCAAACAAAGTCCAGAACTCAGCTGATGAAATGAATGAAAACAGAAAATGTCGGAACGTGCCATCTTTTAACTGTTTGTCATTTTCCTGGGAACTCTCACCTGCTGTGAGATTGACCACAGATGCTGTTCCAGCGGTGATGGCATCAACCTGAGAGTGGATTTCATGTTTGGACTCATCAACTTTATTCTGAACCCAAACCCTGGATGCCTTTTGGAGGATGAAAACAAGAGTTATTGTTTTATAACACAGTGAGAGATTTTCAGCTCATATCAGCTTTCTTGCGCAGGATTAAGGGTCTAGGCCAGTCTGACACCCACGGCTTTGGGAACACTCAAGCATTTGATACAGCCTTCTAGCTTTATAGAATGTGGTTGTTATATCAGAGAGCAATTTATCTGAAATTAGAAATGTATACGTCAAGGAAAGCTCAGATTGTGGAAAATTAAAGGGCTACTCAATAATCCTTTAAAACAGTAGATAAAATATAGTAGCACTCACCAAGTCATGACCCAGCGGAGGCAGATTATCTACATGCCCCAGATCAGCCTGGGCCTGCTGCACAGCTTGCATACTGCTGTTGATCGTTCCCATCAAGGCCTGCTGGGCTAAATTCTGACAACACCAAACAACAGAAACATTAAGTGTGCACATGACAATACAAAAGAAATCTGAATACAGAGAAATGTAGTCTTGAAATACAGTATTTATAAAACTCACTAGAAATATGGTTAATAAAGAGGAGTTAGATGAACCTTTCCTTCTTTTTTAACCATATTGAATGCATTCATTGGGATTCATCTTTAATTGCAGAGTGGAAATGTATCAGACTTACATCAAAGGATCATGGGAAAAAAAAACACAACTACAGACTGTATTTTGACAATACAGGCTTAAGGCAATTAGCACAGCAGATGTGCTGCATCCTTTTGTCATCTTCTAAGGTTTACATTTTTTTGTGTATAGGTTCGTGCTCACCAGGGGAGGCATGTGTCCTCTGTGCATCTGGCCTGTGGTTATTTGCTGCTGGGCAGAGGGCATAATACCCACATTGAATGTGTCAGGGCCACCAACAGAGCCAGACCGTATAATGCCTGGTAGGGCCACTGACCCGTGCTCCACACGGCCAACACGATTGAACTGCTGCTGCAAAATTGTGGACCTACAGTTTAAAAGAGGAGTAAAAAGAAATTAGAAATTACTTAAACATGATGTAATTTAAAGTTGTTTTTATGGTGCATAAAGTATGTGTTACATTCAGCATGTGTACATGCAGATTCAGGGTTTAAACGAAAGCAGAGTGTTTTGTTTCTCACAGCTGGCCAGCTGTAATAATGAAGGCTGCTTTTCATGTAAATATCTATCACTTGCATTTTAATCTAAGGCAGTGATCCGTATATCACGAAAAAACACAAAATGGCATATGGACATGTTAACCAACTCAAACTTTCTGTGCAAATATCTTGCTGTTATTGCAAAATTATAATAAACACATCAACAACTGTTTGCACAGTGACTTGGCATTGACAGCAGGTACAGTCCAGAAAAATATGATTTTATCCCCAAATCAACAAATGTTCATTACTGCCTGGGCTAATTATGGCGGATTTTGAGGGGCAGCAATTGGGTTTTTGCACTGAGAATCACAACATGAGTCAAATGACTCAATAATCAGGGGAATGTGATGTCCCATTCAGTCAAAAAGCTGTTTCACTGAGAGCCATGTTACATTAAATTCATTAATTGCCAGTTATATCACATTAACCAAACAGTGCTATGTTCTGAACAACATAAAACTGGAACAGTTCTCTTTCAAACACAAGTCCTCCTCAGGAACGATAGGCTCAATTGCCCCTGTAGTGACATTTTAATTGAGGCTTCAGTTCCACACCAGCAAGCTTTCTTGTGCCTCCTTGACTCCTCTCCTCTTACTGCCTGCAACCTCGAAATCAATCTTAGCAAACATCTTTAAAGAAGTCTCATTTCTCAACAAGCATCTGGGAAGAGAGACAAATGAGGCCAGAGGAGGCTCTCTGGAGGAGCTCTGTGTGAGGATGAACAGGTGTATCTTTCAGAGAAATATTTTGGGATCTGTGATGGATAAAAGGGCTTTGACACATCAGCCACATGTTTAGAAGTAAATAAGGATATTGTCACAAGCACAAACATTATCTATAAAGAGATCTGGAGCTGTGCCACACATCATATTTAAATGATGCACACAAGCGAGAATGTCTCTTTTTGATAAATGCCTTTTTCCTCAATTTTTTGCAACCAACATCACTTTTCATTTTTCACTTCAAGTGCTTACACCTCTGATGGGTGGGACTAAGTTGCAATGAGAAGAATGGGAGGTTAAGGTTTAAGCAAACAGAAGAATTGGTTGTTTTGCTTGCTATTTTTTTCATGATTCCTGGTTCAACTGGATTTTTCCTCTTTTGACAAAAATGCCTGGAAGATATTTTTGCAACAGAAAACTCAAGCGGCTCTCTTAGCACATCAACCCCATAAGAGATAGAATCAAAATAAACCAACTTTACTTTAAATAGTAACTAGTGAATGTAAACTAAATTTCAGTCATTAAGCTACGCAGTAAATTCAGAGGCATATCCATGAAAAGACAGAAAAAAAGCCTTGCAACAAGAGAAATGAAACTTTAAACTGTTGAATAAAAACAGCAGCTTTAACTCGAGGTAATCACACAAAAATGAAACAAGGAAGTGCTTAAACACATTCTGTTGTATTATTTAAAAAATATCATAATGCTTTTGTGTTTAATGCCATTATCACCTCCATGGGGCGAGGAATATGCTGGACTGGCACAAATGTAATTACATGGCCAATTAAACAGGGAAGTTTAAATGGGTGAAAAATAGCCAGACCGTGTTCAGTGGGTCAGTGGTCAGCACTTTCCTACAACAGATAAGGAAGAAGCTCACTTCTTAGGGGAAACCGATTCCTCCAGCATTGTGGATTCTTCATCTCCCTCAAGGCCAAAACGATCCTTACTCTGTTTCTGTAGCGTGGTGAGACAGTGCAGGGAAGGTTTTTAGCTGTTTGAATGGAAAACTGGAAATATCAATTCAAGGATTATTTGCTTTTCATTTTTAATAACTCACCTTTTTAAGAATAATATCAATATATCCTGCGATAAGTTGGGATATCTGCTCCCCCTCTGTAGTTTGGACAGAGTAGTAACTTTCCTGGTACTCTCCAAAGTCCTTTTTAATGCAATGAAGAGAGTGTAATTTAAACCACAGTATATCTTATAAAATCATCTGCCTGGCTTAAAAAAAAGAAAAAAATTCTATATCTACAAGGAGCTTTGCAATGTGCGCTCAGATGAAATAAAATGCCTCACTAAGGGCAGGGGGTCTGCATAAACTTGGCAGCACTTTCATCATTTCCTCGCTCTATGAAAAGAAAAAGTGACTGGCTTCCTTGGAGCATCCTATTTCTCTGAAGAACTGATTACGAATGAGATGTAGTGAATCTGAGAACCGCTCACTTCAAAGTATTCTCCAGAAACACAGGAGGGAGTATTTTTAGTTTAAATCAATGTTGCCAAATATACCTCAGAGTTCTTTTAAAAATGTGCATGGTCTTTATTCTTGAAATGCCGTTACCTTTTACAGCAATAAATTCAGCATAATTTCCCCCTGAAGTTAAGCTGGGTAGAATTGAAAATTGAGAATTGAAAAAATAAGTTCAATATATGTTGTAGCTTGAGGTTTAAATATCTTTGTATGGCCTGTACATATCTGAAAAAAGTGACTAATTTGAAGGCATTTCACTTTGTCCTATGAATACATGCACAAGACTGAAGTAATCTGAAATGATCTAAAGTGATGCAGGGCTTCCCACTGTACCAAGGTGAAGCTCTTGGGGGAGGCTGCCCATCTCTTGACTGTCGTCAGAGGCCATTCCTGGACCACATCTTTCGTCTTTTCATCAACTCGCATCACTGACTCCTTGGTTATCCCAAGCAGCCGTGGGACCAGCTTATTTTTACCCTTCATCTTTTCCTGTCAGAGAGGAAAAACATCCAACATGAAAGTCTTTACTGAACACCTACACAGATGATTCACATGAGGCATGAATACAAAATCATCATGCCATTCAGCTGGCGCTGTCATAATTCACACGCTGCATCCGAGGCCTGAAGCCCAAATTGGAGGAGGAGGAGGGCAGCTGCAAAGTGACCCGGCATAGTTCAGGCTTGTTTAACCGCTGCTTTATTGAACAAGGTCTCCACAGGCTTCAGTAGCTGTCAGCACAGCAGCGTGCAGCTTCCACCAGCGCTCTGCCTGACCAGCTCCACTGCCCACTGAAAATCTATTACAGCTCACTTCAGACACCATAGCTAAACTTGGATCCCCTCCAGGGCTGGAGGACAAGGCAAAAACTAACTGTGTTTAGAAATGGGGAGGTCAAAATACATGAATTCAATGTCTCCTGGCATTTTTTTTAATCACAGGGTCAAAATTGAGAGCTCAGAAAAGGACAGCACTGAGTACAGGTGCTCTTAAACTCAAGGACAGATATCATTATTTCAGTGTTCCTGGCATCTTTGAGCAAAGGCTTATTATAAACACTCATTGTTTGAGGTTATATTATTTAAACATAACCACTTTCAAGGCCGGAAGGGTGTCTTTATAATTTGAAGTAGAGAGTATTATAGTATTTCATATCAGCTGCCCTTGAATATTTCAAGGGAAAAATACTTTTGTTCAAAACAATGCAAAGAAACTCTGATACTGTACCAACCTGCATGCTTAACGCAGGAGGCCCACATTCAGCACACATACTTGACATACTTGTTTACTTCAGTCTAGAGTCATTCTCAGTCTACAGCGATGGGGATTTTCCCTCCAAAAACGTGCCGGGATTAAATACTGACAGATGAGAAATGGAAGGTAACAATGAATGCTTCCACACTGCCAGGTCTGCACTTTCTGCCTTTCCAAGCTTCAACGGGAGAGTGCAGCTGGGGTGAATTATTTAGCAGTCTTGAAATCTCCATCACATCTCTTCTTCGAAAACAGTGCTTGCACTCATACATTTCTAAAAATGCAGGCACAGATAATTTGAGCCTTGGGGTGTGCTTTAACTATCAGGCCATACAATCCATTTATCATCCATTAGGATCCCAGCAGACAACGGCACTCCTCCTCTTTCTTTTTCAGCTTTCCTAAATGTTTGTATTCAAATGGGATGCTGTCTGAGAGCTATTATAACGCTCACTTGTTCAACTTCTTCTTCAGATCCTGCACTTACTGTACAATTCACTTTTGTATTTGTCAAACCAGAACAGAAGACAATTGCAACTGTCACCACAGCTCTGATTGCACTGCTGAACTATGAGCACAAGAGTTTCCACTCCGATGCTCCTGATTTACTGTGAAAATGGGGCTTTGGGTGCTTTCAACAATCTTTAACACCTGTTTTACAAAAATGTCTATTCCAGTTTAAAATAACCAGACACACTAAACAGATGTACAGTTTCCATTGTGATTTGCTAAATTCATACTGGTCAATTACTGTTAAAATGATTCAAATGAGATAGTTAGAGGATTGTAATTGAAAATGATAACAGTATTTTTTACATCTTTGCCCCTTTGCTTCAGTTATAGCAACATTGCAAGTTATTGCAAATGTTGCAACATTTTGACAGCAAAGTTAAAGGCAGCCGCTCTTGCTAACAAGCCTGGATGAACTACAACTGTAATGCAGCTGGATTTTGAACAAACATAAAACATGATTAAAATGCAATAAATCAAATCCTTACATGTAAAAAATCAAAGACAAAAACTGTTAATCTGGATATTTTCTGTCAAATGGGTAAAAGGAATGTATGAACATATTCATGATTTTTTACAGACGGACTCTATTGGTTTTTGCTTTTACCTTCACCAGGAAGAACGACACTCCATATGTCTGCAGGGACCTGGCAAGCTTCACATACTTGACTTTGCCTTCAAGCTCTGTCATCTCTCCACATGTTTTATGTTCCTGGAGAAAAAACAGTCACATTTCCATCTCAGACGTATCGTTACGTAAGAGAATTTTTGAAGAGCATGTTATAATCATGTACTATGTATCTCTGCTTGGCGAGTAAAAACAAAACAAAACAAAACAAAACAAAACAAAACAAAACAAAACAAAACAAAACAAAACAAAACAAAACAAAACAAAACA
>JAVQJG010177457.1:0-20644 GCA_036024015.1 Craterocephalus amniculus
TAACTAATAAAGTAACTAGTAATCTAACTTAGTTACTCCAAAACCTTAGTAATCAGTAAAGTAATTAGATTACTTTTTAATGAACTAATCAGTAATCACTAATCAGATTACTTTTTCAAGTAATCTGTGGCATCACTGGTGACAATATTTGTGAAGAACTTTGCAGCTGAGTCCAGCTCTGTTCTAATTACGCCTGCTTCTTTAATCCAGTTAAAATGTTAAACCTGAGCATGCAAAGCAGACTTCTGTGTAATCCAGTTATTGTTTTGTTTGATTTATTTTTGTAAAAAGCTGTCATTTCTTATGTTTATGATTTATGATTACATTTCTTGAATCAATAATTGAGAACCAAGATAAGCATTGTTTAAAAAAAAACTCTGGTAACCCTTAAAACCAGACTGAATATCTATTAACCGTCTCCATTTTTTAAAGGCTTTGTATAGTCTATAATCTTCAACAATGTATACAAACATCTTTCTAATTTGGCTTTGTATGTCTATTGTTAAGGCTCGGAACAATTTTGAAAGCACGCGTGCTGAGGTAGAGAGGCTGATGAAGAGGATCCGATCTGCAGAAGAAGACTTCAAAGCCCCCAGTAGTTATACCATGGAGGGCTATCTGTTTATACAGGAGAAACGTGAGACACTTACCACTAAAACTTCTCTGATCTCTCAGTTATGTCTTGAGGAACAACAATTTACAGTTTACATAAACTTAAAATACACAGCCGCACACAACTAAGCATGTATGAAAATCTTTATGTTCATCACTCAGGTCCGTTGGGAAGTGTGTGGACCAGATACTATTGTACTTATGAGAGGAGCTCAAAGATGTTCACCATGAGCAACACAGAGTCAAGACCAGCCAGCAGACAGGTGAGCTGCAGCCACACACCAACACCTTAGTTCATGTGATGGCCTATTTCTGTCTCATGGTACTTCATCTCTGATTTCCAAGCAATGTCACGGGTTTTATGCTTCAAGATTCCTGGCAGCTCAGCAGCAGGCAGAAAGATTATTGTCTTTAGTTTCCCACTAATAACTTTATAATGCCACATTACCACAACTATGATAAAAGATGTGAATGATCTTTTTCAATCAGACTCATTTACTGTATTTTGTCACAGACAGAAATATAGCACATGTAGAAACCCTGATATATTCCTTAATCCTTAAAAGCAGCACTTTTCTTGTTTTACAAAATCATCACCAGTTAAGATTTTAATACAAATGTTTTGTATTGCAAATCCCCTTCTGTTCACAGAATGGTGTGGTGAACGGCGCACCAGAGATGTTCAGGCTGCGCTCCTGTGTCCGAAGGAAGACGGATTCGATCGACAAACGCTTCTGCTTTGACATCGAAGTGGTGGAGAGGTGAGAGGGGAATATAATTGTGTCCGTCTTGATACCCGGGTGACATTATTATTTTAAAAAGGATTTCTGTTTTCCTGCAGACATGGAGTCATCACGCTGCAAGCACTGTCAGAGGCCAACAGGCGGCTTTGGATGGAGGCGATGGATGGAAAAGAACCTGTATGAATACATGCTGTAGATGATAATATACTAATGGAGGACTTCAGCTGCCTCAAAGGCAGCCAGCCCATCCATATTTTACTGTAGAAATAGTATTTTTAACATGTTTTAGTGGTGTACTCTTAACACTTGTTGTTTTTCTTCAGATTTACACTCTTCCTTCTCTGCTCAGCAAAAAAGAGGAGAGTAAGTATCAAGTTCAAGTCCGAAGATTGTGATTATTTGCATATTCATTTCATTGTCTTTGAGGATCTGAGAATTGTTTGTAAAATGTTGACTATTTGTTCAACAGCTTTTCTTAATGAGGCAGGCTTCAATTTCGTCAAGAAGTGTGTTGAGCTGCTTGAAGCGAGAGGTATCCTTAACCATTTTAACATTTATACAAGTAATAGAGTCTTTGTTATGTTTTATTCCACATGCTGATGTTAATAGTTGATCTTGTCTGCAGGCCTTACCATGCTGGGACTGTACAGGACAGGAGGAGTGAACTCCAAAGTACAGCGGCTGATGTCGAGCGTGTTTTGTATGTTGCTGCTTTCCACAACAACAAGCCTCAGCTATATTTAAATATCAACACATGAATAATTTGTCCTTTGCTTTCCTGCAGCATCCACAGCTTCCTCCGACATGCAGCTGGACGGAGACACATGGGACAACAAGACTATAACGAGTGGTCTGAAGGATTATTTTAGGTAGCATACTTTTATAACTACACAGCATTTTTCAAATAAAGCTGCTGCCTAATTGTTAAGTCTTATTGTCTAATGTGCTCCCAGGTGTCTGGCTGAACCACTACTCACCTATAGACTCCATAAAGAATTCATCAGGGCTGCAAGTGAGATCTTATTTCCTCTTTTTAGACACAAAAATGCACAATCAGTGTGTGATGGAGACATTTCAGCAACATTTGAGTAAAATGTCTTTTGTGTTACAGAGTATGATGACCAGAAATACAGAGTGAGAGCAATTCATGCTCTTGTACACAAACTACCTGAAAAAAACAAAATAATGTTGGACCTCTTAACTAACCACCTCCTCAAGTATGTAAATATTTCTTCCAAGGTGCTGTCATTGTTCAGTTTCCTGCATGATGTTGAATATGCACACTCACTGTGTGTGTGTAGGGTGTCTTCTCACAGTGATCAGAATCTGATGACTGTGTCCAACCTGGGAATGATCTTCGGCCCTACACTGATGAGGTCGCAGGAAGAGACGGTGGCGGCCATGATGAACATCAAGTTTCAGAACATTGTGGTGGAGATAATTATCGAGAACCACGATAAGGTGAGTTTACGACATTTATTCTCGCACAAATATTGACACATACACGCCATACTGACATGTTAAGTGTGTGTTGCTGCCAGATCTTCGGCGATGCTCCAGATCTGTCCATCCCGCTGCCTCAGGCTCCGTCCTCTCGGTCAACTCCTCGCAGGAGTAAGGCCATTTGTCTTTCTTCTGGGAAGAGAAAGGCCCGTCTGTATCCACCAACCCTCTGCCTGGCAGACAACGACAGTGAGTTTTTATAGGCTATAGCTGCTTATTCTCATTGAAACATTTATCATGGTCAGCTAGAAAATACTTACACATCACTACACATCATTTTCTCTTCAAATATTTTATGAATTTTGATAACTGAAGTCATTCGTTACTTTTGAGTGGCTGTCAGACTTGCTTTGCGGTATATTTGTGGTGAAGTCCATCCACTCTTTTACTGGAGTTGTCTTTTCAAACATATTGCTTCCATACTTTGCAGATATGAGGAAATGTTCCGGATAAGTTGGTTGTCAATCAAGGTAAGACGTCTTTGTGTTGCAACTTGTCCGGAACATTTCTGTGCATTCAGTTAAAAGCTCTGGGGTTAAATAGAGGAACGTTCGTCTAAATGGAAACGGTATAAAAGTCCTTTAATTTCTGTTGATGAAGTTTATACAGGAAAAATAATTTGATATGTTTTTTGATTATCTCAAAATGTCAAAGACACAGATATCAAGCTTTTTGGATTGTTACTCTCAAAACTATTTCAATATTCACACAAAAAAGTCTAAGTTCACAGCTGTTCTTCCAAAGCGTCATATGTAATATTTGCAGCTGGATTTCAACAATCAGAAAACTCAGCAATCATCCCATAACTTCTCATACTGATTTTGTATCCAATCCAGTTGTTAAAGAGACTATACCCGATTTCACGGCCGGCTAGCTTAGTTAGCGATAGCGACTAGTATTTTTTTCTTTTGTGTGACGCTTTTTCTCGGCTAAGGGGTTTAACTTTCGTAACTTAATACCAGATCAATATGGGAACGCTATTACTGGCTGATCAGAGTCTGGACGTTCCGAAAATTAACCTGGCAGAAAAAGAGCGTCACGCCAAAACTAGCCGGACGTGAAATCGAGTATAGTCCCTTTAAGAGTCTAAGTACAGCTGAAATGAATTTAGTTTGTTGCATCAAAAGAAACATGTTTTCAACCCCTCAGACGAACATCAGTAATTTAGTTACTGAGCATTATAAACTGGGCTTTAGCTTAGTACAGGAATGAGCAATGTTGTTTGCTCTTGATGCTTGGAGTGAGCCCACAATCTATCTGGTGTATTTTCACCACTGCTTAATGAAGCTGGGACATCAAACCATACCTGAAAGTAGTGAACAGATTAACTTTTTACAGCATTAAACCTCTATTCAAAACAACATACTGTAATTCTTTGTTTTCATGAATTTCCTTATATTTTTCTTTTTAACAAACCATGAATGAGCTCTAATCTGACTTAAAGACCTTTTCCATTAAAAGCCTACTTGTGACCTTATTAACATGTCCATAACGTGTTAATATGTGAGAAACAATGGATAAAATAAAATAAGAAGTTGACTAAGCACTTCCACCTTGGAACTGCAATGCACCCACAGCAGTTAAAAACACAAGGAACCGATCCATTAGTGTTTGAGGGTAATGGACTTGTAGCTTTAAGCCAGGATGGAGAATTGTTTTTCTACTTCTCTTAATGGAAAATGCCAGTGTAGTGTAAAACTTAAGGATCTGGGTCAGTCCCCCATCCTTTATCACTAAACAAACATTTCAGGAAGCAACGACAGGAAGTTTCCCCATAGATTTTTAAGCTTAAAGAAGGACAAAAACTTTTACTTGGAACTAAAGTTACTGCTTGCTCACATAAGAACTGGCTGAAGGACTTGATCTCATTTTACCTTTTTTTATTTATGCCATGTCAAGCGTGGAAAAAATGTCACAGACTTTGAGTTTCTGTAGGCCTACATGCTGCACATAGTTCTCACTGTGGTCATCTTCTTATTTGAAGTCTGAATTAATATGTCGCTCAGAGCACTACGGAGGCCGAACAGAATTTAATTAGTTTTGTTTTATTGTTTTGTTTGGACAAAACTTTAAGTTATAAATAAACACACTGAAATTAAGAGCTAATGATAGCAATAAATAAAAGTTAGGATGATTAAAGAGCATTTATGTGTCTGCTCGATTTTTAGAGCAATGTTCAGACCCTCAGTCTGATCTAAAGTGTTTCACTGAGCCTGCACAGATACTATCAGTGTACTTTGTTTTCCTGCAGCTGCAATTTTTCTTTACAATTTATGATTCTTGATGAATTTATTGTAAAACCTGAATTTTTATTTATGTTTTTGCTTTTTTGCTCATTCCTCATAAAGTGTTTTTATGTTGTCTCTTTTCTCAGAGCATTAACAAAATGTAATCACATGGCATTTTTCAAAGACAGAAAAAGGTTTCAAAAATGCAGATTTTGGAGAACGAAATGATACACACACCACACAGTTAATGGGTGCATACTGTATAGTATGAATGGGACAGTTCTGTATATTTGCCTACATTTTCAAGTCTGTTTGTGTGACGCTGACTTTGTACACTCAGGTGACACGTTCAGCAGCAGCCCCGGCACGACTCCAACGGGCAGCCAGGAGTCTTTGTCGTCGCACTCCTCTGAAAAAAACGGCTTGTCTCAAACGTCTCCTCCATCCTCTCCCGCTGCTGAGCCCGGCTCCCCCTCCGCACCGCAGTTGCTTCCTCCTTCAGCTTCCTCCTGCTCTCCATCACACAACTCGTCCAACGGGAAGGATCAGAGAGAGCCATCGAACGGGGCCCCCTCCCCACGCCTAACGCCATCCTCTTCGTGGACCTCCCCTCTCGCTACCGCCGAGCAGACTTCCTCTCTGTCCTCCTCTACGTCCTCTTTACTCTCTGCAGTGGAAAAGTCCTTCAATAGAAACTCAACTGCCTCCTTTCTGTCTGTGAAAGAGTCGAGATCTCCCTCCAGAGCATCTGCGTCCTCCGCCTCCATCCAGCACTCTTCAGCGGAACCCGCTTCCTCTTCCAGGGAGGACAGAGCTGTTCAGAGAACAGCGTCGGCGTCCTCTTTAAAGAGCACTCATTCAGTCGATCAGAGAAATACATCCAATGCTACAGTCACAGAGGCCAGAGTGACGGAGTCTACCGCTCCTCAGAAACACATCAGAAAGAGGACTGCTTCCTCCTCATCTTCATCCTCCTCCTCATTGTTTCCATATCACCTCTCCACATCTTCCTCTCTCACCTCCCTGCACATCTCAGAGGGTATGTAATTGTGGTTTTTCTGTGAGAAAGGTTGAGCAATCTGTGAATTTATTCTGTGGAGGGTTGCGTCTGATCTCTTGTGTCATAACACAGATTATAAAAGCTGCCATGGATCGGTGCACAGCCTCATGTCACTGGACCCGCAGGAGGCAGCACACATGAGAAAAGCTTCACACAGCCGCTGCAGCTCCAGTCTGACACCCAAACACTCTGCTGCCACATCCAGCAATGGCTACCAGAGGCCCGGCTCACTGTGAGTGTTTACACTGCATCTTCATTTGTTCCTCAATCTCTTCAACACAAGTTATGAGAAGGAGAAATTCAGGAGAAAGTTTTCCTTTATTTTGAAATTTAGATGAAATTGAAACTTGAAACAACAGATGTGATGCCGGGACTGATTCCTTGATCCTGGTCTGTCTGAAGACTTGTGCCCTCTCACTCACTCGATCTAAGGAAATGTTCTCAGAATATATTTTCTACGTTTTGTGCTGTGTTTCAGATTGTCAGTCGGACAGCCACAGCGGGAGAGTTCTGTGTTTTCCTCCGCGTTAGACATATGTTCCTCAGGAAGGTCTGTCCAGTTTGAAAGCGTTCCCTCTAAGATAAAACAAGTTGATGAATAAAACCCTCATGAATGTCTACCCTAAATCAGTCTTTTAACTTGTTTCCTTACAGAGAAGCAAAAGCTCTTTACTCCTGTGAAGCCGAGCACAGCTACGAACTAAGTTTTCCACAGGGGGCGCTGTTCTCAAACGGTAAGATTTCATTTCATCATGGCAGCTTTGACCCCAGTCATACCTGCATTTTACATTTGATCTTTCTTTCTTTAGTTTTTCTCTGACATCTATACAATAAGATGTTTACTGTTTGAAAAATGCATGACCTAGACTCACATGTAATGTACGTTGCTGCCCATGTTTTTAAATCAGTAGTGAGACAGCTCCAGATATGTGGTCTTTATTACATAAGTCAACAGTTTGCTGTAAATCTGTGGTAAACCAACAGAACCCCGTAAAATGTTACTTTGATTGTAATATGAAGAGGAAATTCCATGAAGATTAAATTGACATGATTGGTATGTGAATCTCTTTGTCTTGACTTGCTGAGTTGTTTGTGTTTTCAGTGTACCCATCAGTGGAACCAGGCTGGCTTCAAGCGACATACAACGGCATGACAGGCCTCGTACCTGAAAACTATGTCACATACATTTGATAGAGCAGATGATGAAACACGTGCTGATCAACAGAATATTTATCTTGTAACTGTGATTTTTATCGCTGACTACTATGCTAGAATATAATCAGTGTACTGTATATAACCATGTAATGCTCTTTTAATGGACTAATGTTAATATTTGACTTGTTTTCTGACTTTGCATCAGATCACTAATCAGCTCTTTTATATTTGTGTTTGTCAGTCTTTAAAATGTTAATACAGCAAACATGTCTACAAGGTACATGGGAACAGTGTTTTTCCATTAATCGAGATAATTTATGCTTAATGTTGTAACTGTCTAGAAATAATGTGTTCACGCCTCTGTGCCTTCACATAAACTGTCTGAATTCTTCCATGTTTCTCATCTACTCTCTGTTAGCTTTCCCCCTGTTTTAGTGAAACAGACAAAAAACTTTTAGAAATTGGATTTTCTGTGTAGATTCCAATTGGGTCTATTATTTCTATTAAATCTATTATACATTTTTCTTTAAAAAAAAAAAAGCAACCATTTCATTAATGATTTCAAAAGATCATTAATCAGTAATGATGCATTAAAGGAAAAAGGGAGTACAGTAAAAATATAAGAAACATAACTTAAACCTTATGAAATGAGAGTTCTGGTCTCCAGTCATTAAAACTTTTTTCTGCATCAGATGTTAGTTGTTACCAGAAGATCTGAAGAGTTTATCCTTTCATGAGTGAGTGTGCATGGTGACAGCTGTGATGGACCCCAGTCCCCTTGTGACCCTGAGCAGGATGAAGAGGGGAAAGAAAATGGATGGAGTGTTGATACTTTCTTTTATGTTTCCTTTAATAAACCATTCATGGGCACTGAGTCTCAGTCATTTCATTTTCATCGTCACTAAGTCATTAAAAACCATCCATGAAATATAAACATTAAACCGTGTATGTTGCAAGATTCACAGACTGCAGTTGTTTCTTCATCTATTCATTAAACTTAAACTTGTAAGTGATTTTCTCACCATTAGACATTATTCATGATATTTTACATTAGCTATTCATTTTTTAATTCTGCATCCACATACATTCTTATTTTAACATCACAATATTCTATGGAGTGAACATGTCTCCAGTGATGTCGAGCAGGCGTGCGCCCCCCTCGTACTGTTCAGCTTAAAGAAAAAGACAAGCCAGCTGGCAGTGCTATGACGAAGGTAAACTGATCTCTCCCAGCCTCTTCAGCAGCACATCCAGTGTCTCCATATTCTGGGATTTCTCCTCCAACAGCTCATAACGCAGGCTGGAGATGTCCTGCTTGATCTCTTTCAACTCACCTGGATGCAAACAGGAAGAAATAACTCAGTCCAGTTGAAAATTACACAATGGAAAAACAGACAAGCAAATGCAGGCTAAGGTATAAATGCACATGATATAGAATAAGAGCAAAAGCTAGATAACCCAAACAACAATTTGGCAAAATGAATTAGAAAAAGCAATGTTGATAACAAGTTCTGACAATTTGATCATGTAAATGCAGCAACAACAGTTCCAATAATTATGCTACACATAAACTATCTCAAATGCCCCCAGAGCAGATACAACAGTCACTGTTATGATAAGGAATCTCTCAGCTTCCTTTTAACAGGAAGAGGGATAGAACCCAGCTCAGCAGGGAGAACCCGTCTGTCTAGGAGTGTCTGAGAAGAAACAAAAATAAAACAAGTATATAACGAGTTAACTGTGGTGAGGAGCGACTGAGCCACATAAGAATATAACAGGTACCAAAGCAAGAAGGAATATGAATGATCGTCAAAAGTCTAGAAACGTTTTACAGATCTTAGATTTTTTTTCTTTCCTTTTTTTCCATTTGTTTGTTTACCCAAAATGAACAGCTGGATCAGACCAGGTTCAGCTGCTTTTACCTTCAGTGATCTCATCACTGTCCTTGTCTGCTTGAGCTTTGATGATGTAACGTTTGATCAGTCGCTTCATGATCTTCTGCATCCAGAAAATGAAAAGATGTAAAACTGTGAATTTAATAGAATTTAAGGGCAAAAGAGGCTATTCTAAACTGTAAATGTCAACAATAAAGGTCCTTTATTTTACAACAGAACCTTAAACTTTTTTCTTTGGACACAGTAAAACATATAAATATTCTCATATATACCTGATATCTTGTCGGAGTGGCAGAACCTCCGTATCCTGAAATTTTGCTCTCCTCCCCAAGCTAAAAGATTGAAAGTAAATTAGTTGTGAATTTTCTCAATGTAAATGGATTTTAGGTCTGAAGTGCAGGCTCCGGTTAAACCACTGGGAGGTGCTCAGGATCTCGACATGGAAAACCTGCATGCCAGGAGAAGGTAAATGCTGTTTTCATCATCAGATTCATGATTACGGTGCATGTCACCTGCTTGAGCTGCGTGTCAGTTCTCTTCTCACTGTGTTTCTCCATAAAATGCTGGATGTGGGATTTGATGGCCGTGGCCAGTCCCAGCATAGTCTTAGGACTGGGCACCAGGTTAAAAGGCACAGGAAGGGTCCTTCCCTCCTCAAAGTAGGAGAACCACAGTTTTGCCCGAGCAAACTTCCACTCCACATCAGCGTCATCCTGCAGAAAAGAAAGAATTTTTAAAAATAAGAAAACAGATTTGAGAGGACCAAAGGGGAAAAAAATTACTTCCTAGAAAATTAGATGAAAATGGTTGGATTTACTGACTTAATAGATGAAAACAAAAATGTGATCATCTTTTGACACTGGCAGATGTTACATTTGGATTGCCACGGCTGAAATTCACCTTTTAATGCCTACTCTAAGAAAAAAAAAACAGAGAAAAATGTAGCTTTGCTTTTTTTCCCCCTTTTTCATTTGGTAAAAAAGATGAAGAATCAAAGTATTTAACAGATAGTTGGGATAAAGGGTAATAGTATAGTAACAATAGTAAACACTTGAAACACTTACTGACATTACATGTCCAACCCAACTAGCTCAGGGGGGGTTATTTCCACAAAAGTTTAATAAGATTAATTTAAGGCACTCAAACTTTTGCCTTTACTAAATGGTAGCGCAGGAAAAAAGCAGATCAGTCACAAGAGCATCCCCCCAGATACACATCCTCTGCATCGTATTTGTGACCTTGTGTCTAAGGCACATCTGATGAGTCTAAATTTCACTGACATACCTCAATCTCCTGAAAGGAGCTATTAATCATGGCAATGAGCATGTTGAGAAGCACTATCACCATGGTTACGTTGTAAACCCCGTATAGCACGTAACCAATGTTCTCTATGAATTTGTGTCCGTTGTTGATGACGACAGACTTGACCTCAGACAGTCCAAAAATAGCCCAGAATAAGGTCTTGAAGCTTTCCTCCAGGCTAAATGGACACAGTGACATAAGAAGAAGAAATATATTTAATTCAAACAAGGCTTTAATCAGAATTTCATAGACTTCACAAAAGTTTATTTTTCTTTTAAATAAAAGATATTTAACTTTTTTCAACTTAAAAATAGAATAAGATCAGGAAGAAAATCCCTACTTTACTCCATCACTATCTACAACTATAATCGAGACAAAGTTTTAGTGTGGTCAACTTGTTCACCTTGTGAATTGAGCTCACTTGGCTTCTGATGTTCATTTCTTAGATATAAATAACAAATCAGCCAATCCCAGCTGGTGTATCCTAGATGAGTGACCAGTCCATTGTGGGGCCAATTCAAAGACAGCAATGCACATTCACACTCCCTATTAAGCTTACTCAGAAATGGACTGTGAGTAAAAAAGTCCCCACCCTCGAACCAGAAACCAACTTGCTTTACTTGTGACTTATTTAAGACATTCAAACCTAATTTGAGGTTAATTCTGAATTGATGTGTTGATACTGCTCAGATGCCTTCTCTTGTTGGTCACCCAACATTAATCCCAACTCTTTAATAAGTGGATGAGCTGGTTATAAGTAAAGTCTTTCAAATCTGAGTTTATTGCAAATTATTGCAAGAAGAAAAAAAAACTGGGTCTCACGTTGTAAAGGCGTCGTTCTGCTTGGCCCCCAGGTAATAAGAGTAAAGGTTGAACATTCCGATCATGAACGCCAGAAAGACTAAGAGGAAGATGACCATAAACTTGAAGATGTCTTTGACGGTCCTTCCTAAAGAGATCTGAAGTGGACCAAAGCTCTCGTTGGCCGGGAGGATGTAAGCAATCCGAGAGAAGCTCAGCACCACTGCAACTGCATAAAGGCCCTCCGACACAAGCTGGGGATCGGACGGCATCCAGTAGATACGAGCTGCAAAACACAGCATGGATTGAACACCAGCAAATCCACTTTCTTCACATCTGACTCAATGAAAAAACTAAACAAGTCTTATTGTAAAGTTCCAAATTAATATATAACTTATCAGAGACTGTTTGAGTTTGAACATAAGTGAGTCTTTTAAAGTTTAAAGGAACTATACAAACATAAGAGACTCAGTCATTTGCTTCTATATTTACCACCTTGTGCTTTCTTATTGCAGCTGAGTGAGGAACCCTGCCAAGAAATGCTCATTCAGTTCTTCTCTGGAGGAATTTTGTCTATTCATCTGGCAAAAGACTTCTGCATCAGCCAGATTCCTGGGCCTTATTACCAACACTACTCTTCTGTGTGTGTGTCTTTTCAAATGTTTATGCAGTGGGTCATGCAGAAACCTTCAGGTTGTATCTTTCAGAGATAATCAGTCATAGAGTTTGAAGCATATTTAAGTTCACTGCTGTTTTGTGGAAGTCAGCCTCTTTTCATCCGCTTTTTCTTTTTCTTTTTCCAGATAGTGAGAAGTTTACTTGCAGAATTTGGGGATATTTCTTTAAGCACATTATCCCTCTGTCAGTTAAATGTACCATTTGTATCAGTGGCTGCAATAGAGTGCCAGAGCTAAAACTTCCCCTGCATCATTACTGATGTCTGGAGGAGACTTCCCTTTGTGGGTACAAATAAAATTTTTCAAATGAATGGTTCGTTTTTGGAGGTCAGATCATCTTCTATTCCCTGAGCTAGACTGTAATTGAAGAGTATTTTCTTTGTCTGGGTGTCCAAACTATCGCAATGCATTACATTCCATTGAGAAAGTAGATGATGCTACTGTAAACGTGACGTTGTAGATCTGTGGATGCTCACCCAGAGTGAAGTAGTGTATCTCTGGGGGCAGCCTGAGTAGGGTTTTACAGTGTTTGTACACGTAGCTCTGAGCTAAGTCAGCGTGTCTCATGGCAGAGAAGCGGCAGCTGAAAGAGGCGAGAAAGATCGCCAACATCCCAAAGTCCAGGAGATTCCACGGCTCCACCAGGTACTCCCCGGGTCCTTGACTCCAGATCTCCTTCACTTCAGCCCAGATCATACCTGCAGCGGCACCGAGGCAAAGATGACATAATTCTTTTGATGTTAAGGATTTTCTGATGGTGGTTGCAGACTACATCTTCTGCTCACCCATAATCCATGAAATGATGAGGATCTCCATCCAGGTGAAGGGTGTGGTGGTCTTTCGGTAGAGAAGCAGAGGGTCAGATTTGAGATGTGAGCCTCCAGGATGATGATGGTGGGTCATGTTGGGCAGCATGGTGGTACCGGCAAAACGATCAGCGGCATTGAGAAGGAGAAGACCCAGGAAAATGGTGAAGGAAGACGCGTGGGCCACGAACTTCATGAAGGGGCTGCGCATCACCTTTCCAACCTGGGAAAGAGCTGGAGCATGAGGAGGGGATCTGCGTGTGCAGTGAGATTGTAAATGAGTATGAATGCCTCATACTCGGCTGCACGGAGCGATCCAGTAAGCCATGGCCAGGCCAGGCAGTCCCAGAGCCACTGCCAGCACCACCAGTAGCTTCACGGCTGTGGTTTGCTGTCTCAGGCCGGGCAGGTTCTCGTACCAGATACTCAGCAGCTGCTGCTGGCAGTTCGGATGGGCCACAAACTGAGGGCACACAGGATGATAAAAGATAAACTCAGATATGCACATACATAATGGATGATCTGCATGGTGGCATTCCTCACTTATCTCATTAATTAAATGGTGAAATTTATGGATGACTCACTCAAATGGTAAAAAAGAAGTGGTAAAAAAAAAAAGAAGCAAAAAAAACCCATCTAATCTTGTTTCTCTGCGTAAATGGTCTTAATCTAAATCACACTGGCTTCAAACAGTCATAGCAAAGCCTCTGGGACCCCCTGTGGTCACTGGGAGCTCCCTTGGGGTCCAGGGATCCCAGGCTGGGAACCAGTGCAGTAGGGGGATCAAATATATTTAGTCAAGATCCAGAGCATTAAAACGTTTTTAAAAATGCTAGTGTTACGTTTATTTATTTATTCAGCAGCACCTGAACGATCAGTACTAAAACCTATAGCAGAGACATAAAAATAGGCAAAGGGCTCAAATGCTTAAAGCAATTTTCATCCCCTCAACCAAAATAAACAGGATTTGAATTGCTGGAACTCCTTTCCTGGGTCATGGATAGCAACAATCTTTTTTCTTAAGTTAAACATTCATCCCAGCCTACTGTCCCCTATCAGAATTATTCCAATCATATTTACTCAAGGATTGATAAGGAGAACAGGAGCAATTCAGCCCTTTTGTGGAAAAAAAAGTCAAACTTATAACTTCTGAGTAATAAGATCTCCCAAATCTATCGGTGACAGTAACGCCTCCGTTTGGTGTGATACCGAAAGCCTCTCTTAAATTAGCTTTTCTTTTTTTAGAGACTATGGAATCAGTTAAAGGGTACTGAAGCATTAAAGTAACAATAAAAAACAGTTTTGACAATTAGCAGTGAGGCATGTTGAAGAAATAATAATCCTGATTTTACAACACTAATTTTGTAACCCTTATATTCCTTATATTGAATTAAAAAGGTATCTCCTATCCTTATAAGAAAAATACGAAAATCTCTCCCTGAACTGATCTTTTTTCTTCATAGTCATGTCAGTGAATGCTAGCTACCGAGGTATGCTCTCAAGGTGTTAATGGTTCTTGATTATTTTCTGTATGTTCTTGAAGCTGAGAAATTGTGGAAAATCTGGGAGGGGGGGTGAAGGTGAAGAGCTCAAAAAATGTAAGAAGACATTTGGTTAAACTAAAGAATAACAATTTGAGTGTGAAAAAATGGACAACATGTACAAATAACAATAAAAATCCCCCAAAGAGGTTGGAAATTATGGGATTCCACTGTTTCCTCCAAGCTAAAATGCAGAGGAACCATCTGGTTTGTTGAAAATTAGGACCTGCATTAGGAGCATATCAAACAGAATTGAAATGAAGCAGAAAATCATTAGAAAATTGTAGCTAGATCCAATTTTTTAAGATAAATATGAAGAAAATATTGAAGGCATGGCATGGACGTGAACATATAAAAATCCTTGTAATGCTCATAGAAACTGCGTTTCACCTTACATCCATGTCAGGCTCTTTGAGAACACACTGACCTTTTTAAGTTCATATCTGATGGCTAATTTGAGTCGTGTAAGGGAGGGGCGATCTGGTACTTCATAACTCTCTTCAGAGGCTGTTTCACCGTTTAGTATGGCCTCCACTTCTTCTGTGCTGCGACACAGATCCAGCAGACCCACCACGTAATCCTTACATTGACTCGACAGACGGCTATAGTCGTTCTACACAAAAAAAAAAAACATTAAAAAAATGAGTGACACATTTGTGTCCATCTGCGGATCAATGCTGCAATTGCAAATGAGTGCAGTAGAGGTGCTATTTTTAATAATTTATAAAACAGTACAACAAAGATCTCTACATTAATTGAGTAGTGATTCTGTCGATCACTCTGGAAAAAGATTTAATAGGAAACGGATCCTGTAAACAAAGAAAAGTGATGACTTATTTAAGCAAGCGTTGCATTTTAGTCTATGTGCAGCATTGACTTTTTCCCTTTTTTGTTTTTAACGAGACAGCAATAATTCTATTATATGTATGTTACAGCAACAAAATGAACTGTGATTGCTTCTGCTTCATCTCTTCCGACTCATAAAATGTTATGTGTTCACTGGCAGCTTGCTGGCAGCAGCATGGCAAATGCACTTTTTGTGCACTTGACAATGAGTGTGCATTTTCAGTGTAAATTAAACTAGCAGGAATCGTAAAGACATTGTCTTGCCATGGGTCGGTCTTGCTATGGACCTTAAATTCTTTCTCAATATCAGCCAGCATGGCAAGTTCGTTGCTGAGCTCCAGGGCCGCCAGCACAGGATCTTCATTAGACAGGGAGAGGTAAGCAGGGCTGGCGAGTCCCCGGTACGCGTTGATCCGTGAGCGGGAGTGGCTGAACGAGTCAAACTGCTGCTGGTAGTTGCAGGAGTCACAGTTGCAGAAGTAGTCGTGAGGAGGATCGATCCGGGTCCCTTTACTCAACAGGGTGTGAACTATCTCATATTCCTGGCAGTGTGCTGCAAGTATCACTGGAGTCACGTCATGGGAAAACCTTTGACGATGCAAACACAGAAACACAATATTTTATCATGGTGGTGAAATAAAAAAAAGCCCAATGGTCTACTTAGATTTGGTACAAAGTTAAAACCAGTGATAGCTGAAGAGAATATAATTGATAATCTTGTTACTGTGTATTCTGTCCAGTGGGATTTAGGGAGTACAAAGAGTTTATGTGTTGGAAGCTGGAGAGTAAAGCAATGCAATGCAAATGACTGCATGCTGTGGTCAACACCTACTGAAAGTGGCACACAGGAGTAAAACTAGAAAACCAATTAGGGTCACGAATGCTCAAAGCTCACATATGTGAGTGAAGACCCATTACGAACCCAAAGACGGGCTGCTGTTATACAGAAGTGCTTTCATACTGGCTGGCATAGCAGGACTTTTGAACATTGCAGTGATTGACTCCAAGGTGCTGTCCATCACCCAGTTTAGCTCGGTCCTTTCTATGTGAAAAGCGTCTGTGAATATGCAGCACAAACCAGAAATGAGGGCGGGAAACCTATTTTACACTGGCAAGATTAAAGCTTGGCAAAAAAACGTAGCCTACTGTATGTACACTGCATGTGTGTTACTTGTTTTTCTGTTTTATGTGATTGAAATAGATCGGACTGAGGCCGGCACACAGTAGTGCGGCGGTGAGCACCACAGCCTCGCAGCAAGAAGGTTGCTGGTTTGAGCCTCAGCTGGAGAGATTAGTTTATTTGTTCTCCACATATAGAGTATACTATGCATGGCTACTCTGAAATCTGGCTTCATGACACAGTCCAAAGACATGCATTTGAGGTTAATTGGTCACTTTAAATTCTGTCAAGGTGTGAGCGTGAATGTTTGTTGGTCCGTCTGTGTTTGCCCTGCAATGGCTGTCCAGGGTGTACCCTGCGTCTAACTGATGGGATATGCTTCCCTGCAAATGGATGTATACACCTAACTGTTGACTTATTGAAAGGGTAACATTTCACAGAGTCTGCAGCATGGTCACATGTTGGGTCATGCCGCTGTCCTTTAATAGTCTTACCTTGTCCCATCTTCATCATAAGCATAGAAATCGTCCAACATGTCTGCCTGAGCGGGGCTTGCCGTCAGACGGTGAGCATCACTAAAAGAAGGGTGACTGAGCAGGGCCTCTGTGATACGAACGTAGCCTTTACCTACAACACAAACACACCAAAGCTGGTGCTTTAGACAATATCATGCAAAACCGGCCAAACAAGCTGCTTCTCAGATTTAGTTTAAACATAAGACAGACAGGTTAGACCTCTATTGCAGGTTCATAAAATCTAATTTACAAAAAGAAGCTGTACATGAAGCAATTTTCCCTCTCATATTGCTAACCACTCAATTAAACAACCTTATGTGATGCAGTACTGGTTTGTTTTGACTGAAAACCTGGTTAGCTAGCTTGATAATTGTTAGCTAATCATGATAGCTAAACATTAAAATTAAGTCTAACATTTATGGACTTTATTTATACAGCTTATCGTTCAACTATCCTTGCTTTGGTCAGTGTTATCTGGCTTTCAGAGCTCTAAATAAAACCCTAAAGTCCAGCATTTTCTCTCTCAATAAAACAGAAAAAAGTATAATTCTTTGTTTAAATTGTTCAATTGGGTTCCCTTTGTTTTCATCTGGGATTTAGGTTATGGTTTAAGATGATTTTTTATAAAAGACAAATAACACATCAAGTTTTACAGGACTTAATGTTTCTTACATTACATCTTTAACCTTTTTGACCTCTGAAGAATAGTGCCATGCCTGCTCTTTGGCGTATAACCTTTGAATATTTTGTCTGCTTAAACACATATGTTCAAGTCTTACTGATGGCTAAGAGGAGGGCATCACCCACTCTGGCCAAATCTGCTCTCCCCAAAAGGAGCTCGGTGACCTCAAGATGCTCATTGGCCACGGCCAGCTGCAGTGCATTTTGGCCCATGTAGTCCACAGCGTTGACATTCAGGTTGGGCACATGGAGCAGCATGCGGCGCACCTCTGGTATGTTGCCATACTCAGCTGCTTCCAGGAAGCGTTGCTCGGCCTCTGACAGACTCACTGAGGGAGCAGAGAACATGTAGGCAGGACCTCGCAGAGCCTGGCGTCGTTTGGCAGTGCTAAGACGAGCTATGAGCTGCCTCTCAGAGCTGCTGTGGCTGCCGGGTCAAGCAAGCAGACAGGAAACGTTTACGTATTAGAGATGGACTCATCAGCAAAAAGGATCATATTTGAAATCAACAGGAACTGTAGGTCACAGACAGTTTAGTGGGATTATTCATGAACTGCAGAAGATGCAACTTTGTCAGAATATAGAACATTTAATCAATTCAAAGCACTCCACCTATGTGTTGTGTTAAACAAGGTGTTTGTCCTAGAGAAAAATCTGACTTGGTGTCAGTTTTCTAGAGAAGCAGCTCATTAATGTCACCTCACCAGCAGAAATGCAGGGCTTTCCCAGTCCTGGATCTGAGGACCTGCTGGCCTACATCTTTTATGTTGAGCTACTCTGCTCCAACACACCTGATTCAAATGAGCAACAAGCTACAGAATCTTAATTAAGTCCCTTTCAATGACTTAAGTTACTTTGAATTTGTACATCTTTATATTTAGAGAAAACATCTTTACAATACCTTGTGTTGTGTCAGGTTTTGCTCAAATCTCCTATGTTTTGAGGGATTTAATCAATGTATTGCTCAATTTCAGGTTCTGTTTGTTTGGTCTTTGTGTGTACTATTCATAACATGATGCATATTTTATTATTAATCGAGTTGTCTTTTAAAAAAAAGATTTTATTGACTGTTGCCACTTCAAATGCCATGCTTGAATTTCTTTCCTTCATTTAATGGTGTGTGGAAGTAGCCAAGCACTAGAAAGTGTATACAGAGAATCTCAAGAACCATGAAAGAAAAACAAACCACAATGGTAAAGCAGAGCTGATATATTTTATATATATATATATATATATATATATATAGTATTTTTGACAACATTTGACAAGGAAAAAATATTAGATATTGATCTATAATCCAGCTATCTTCATACTTTGAGGATTTGTTTCCAGAGTTTTAGCATCTCAAACCCTTTTAACATTCAACAAAACATGTTTTTTCATATTTTCATTCTAATAACTTTTAGACATACAGACGAAGTAAAAGCAGCTCAGTCGAGTGAAACTATTCCTTCACAATTCTTTATTTTCTTTGACATAATATCGCAGCGTGTGCAACATTATCATACTCAGAATATATGTTATATAATGTTAATATTATAAAACATTTTCAAAACATGATGAAATATCTAAAACGAGACAACAAATAAGTTAAAACAAGCCAGGCATACACCTGCCTACTGCTCATCCTACTGAGTAGACGGCTCACAATAAAGACTTACCCAAGGCATCTTCCCGTACAACAGTATTCGTCCCCAAAATCATCATACATCAGCAGGTTATCACGGCTCCTGGACTGTCCTGGGCTGTTGGTGTCATCCGCGGGCCGATCAGTGGGCATCGGTCTGTGGTTCATGCTGAGGGCGATCAGCAGCAGCGGGTCTGCTCCTGCCTCATGTGAATGAGTAATCAAGTGTCTGTGGCATGTCTCTACTTACTTTGCTCTGTCGCCCTCCCCCCTCTGTTTATTCTGTATCCTTGAGAAAGAATGCATCCTTCTGGGTCCACTACGCTCTTATTTACGTGACGCATTGAACTTCACAGATGTGGAGGAAAGCTCAGCTACTGGAAGCTGCTGGTGTTCAGTGGCCTTTTTTAATCTGAGTTGCTGCAGCTGGATCTACGGGTTTATTTTTTCTCTTTCCTTGCAGTCTTTATCTGCATCGGCTCAGTTATGGAGTTGTTCAAAATAAGCAGAATGAAAGCAGAAAATTGTGAA
This sequence comes from Craterocephalus amniculus, assembly GCA_036024015.1. Lineage (NCBI taxonomy): Eukaryota > Metazoa > Chordata > Actinopteri > Atheriniformes > Atherinidae > Craterocephalus > Craterocephalus amniculus. Next base: position 19,644 of record JAVQJG010177457.1, read on the forward strand.
ATGTTTTAATGCACAAGTAGTAAAACGTTATTTTAATCGACAATGTTTAGAAAGCATGTTAAGATTTTCTGTGTGTATGTTTGTGTGTGTGTGTCGAACTGATGAACTGCAGATGAGATTCCACAGGGTTTTAAATTCCCAGTAGACTTTGCTTCCTGTGTGCTCGTACTTTCCACTGATTCCTATCCAGTGTGGGAAAACAAACACACACATGCATAAGTTCAAAGACATGTACATGAGTATTCACGTCCTGTACCCAGTCTTTTAGAATTTTCTCAAATTGTAAAGTGTGTTCCTCTTTCCAAAACTTTGGTTGCACGCTTGTTTTTCCAAGCGGAATAAAAAACACGTTACATCACGCAAGCATCATAAAGAGTCAGAAAAATCTGATAAAGCAAATTCTCTGATGTCGGATAGCGGCTGCAAAAAAATCGCCTTTTAAGGTCCTGATTGCTGAAGATTAGTCACTTTGGATGTTTTATGCTGCAGGGGCGTCGCAGTTCGCATTGAAGACGACTGGGGGAAAGACACCAAATACTGACAAATGTCACAAGTAGGAGTTTTTGTTAAGACTTCCTTCTCAGAACAGAACAGTCCCAAGATCTGGAGGTAAACACTGTCAGCGCAAACATACACACTGATTGGAGGGCACAGTGTGCACGAGCACCTGGTCGGCTCTTTTCCCTCTGTATGTGAGTTTGTGTGCGTTCCAGACCACACAAAGAGCCAGCAATGCAATATTGTTATCAGCTGAAATAATGGCACATCATCACACACAAAAACAAAATAATTTGGGAGGAGATACGCTGGGAGGTAGGAGTAAGATTAAATGAGCCACTTAAGTAACATGCTGGTGCATGAAATGAAAGGTTCTATTTTTTTATCCTTATGGGAAAATTGTAGTATCATGTATGTTGTGTTTGTTTATTTGCTTTCATTTAGAAATAATCAATAATCAATTCATAGCAACGTCTAGATAGATAGATAGATAGATAGATAGA